>VXAB01003114.1:57942-92593 GCA_013399175.1 Odontophorus gujanensis | reverse complement strand
AAAGTAATACACAGGTTTCTTGTGAAACTGCGAGGCACAGCCCCCAACCAAAGCAAGATGTGTCTCATGTCCCTTTCACCCACCTACCAGCTAGTACTTAAGACTACACGTGCAGAAAGACACTTCTTTGTCCCTGTCTCACAAAAGAGTAACCTGAGAGTAGTGCTGTGGTGCTGTGTAGAGTTTTGGATTGCCAGTCTACCCAGCGCAGACAGCCTTAGAATCTATGCACTAGCACGTAACTGAAGGTAGACTCTAGCACCTTGTTTTCATGCAGAAACTCATTAATGTTTCATATTAATGTCTGAAGACCATACAAAACTTTAAAATGTATCAGTACTACTTGGTAATTTAGAAATATTTTCCAGTTTCAGAAGGAGTAACAAAATCCCATATGAAATGTGTCACACTTCTTTTTATTCAAATTTAAAGTATTCCCTTTTCTACTGAAACATGTTTCCCAGTTTCCAAAAGTGGTCCTTCTCTCAAGCACACTGTTGCTGTTTTACGTTCAGTGCTATTCTGAGAGGCACAGTCAATACAGTGAATTTCATCATTCTCCTAATCTTGGTGGTGGTGCCAAAGAGCAGGTTTGGCACAATCATCCCAGCCCATAGAAAAGCAGGATTCTCTGATATGTGTTACACAGTCAAGAAGGAAGGCTTCTTAAAGCACACAGCTGATAAAGAGTTCAAAATGGAAGATTCGTTTAAAGGTGATAAAAACCTGAATGTTCATCTAAAGCCATCAAGTTCCTTCATTCAGAATATTAAACTCTGCAACTCTTCCTATGACACAGCTCTTGCATTCAAAAGCCTTACACACTCCTTTTTTATAACTGTAACTGCCTTGTCAGTCTGACAATCAGAAACTCTGTTTCTAATTTTTTCATTGTGTTGTTTTTATTTTCTCTCTTTGTTAATAGGAAATGATACAATATGGGCATTTATATATCAGAGCTCTCTTATTCTAAGAGTGATATTTTCAATATCTTATAATACACATCAGAAAACTAAACCTAATTAAAGTCTTTAAAATAAAATGTCTTTCACAGAAAATTTTTGCTCTATTCAGGACAGACAGAAAAAGGACATAATGTGAACTCAGAAAAGTAATAGCTTCCATTATTTCCTGTTCCTGTAAGTAATAATAGTACTTATTCTGAAATGCTCTGGCTTTGTTAGATAGATTATTTCTCTATGTTCACTTATTTTTCTGTCTTTACAATGATTGCAGAGCACTCAACTTTGGTGTTTATTTTTAACTATACTTTTTGTCCATTCATGCCTAACATCACAAACCCATCTCCCGCAGAACCTCATACTGAGAACACATTTAAGAGAGACACAAAGTCCTATGTCTGCACTGTCATTCCCATTTCCACCGTCTTGATGTAATTTCTTCGTAAACTATGAAAGCAAGTCAGAGTTCTGCAAAATGATTGCTTTTCTTGAAAGCATAGAATCATACCCTCTGTGCTAGTGTCACTGTCTATTTATTGGGAATTTTTTTATGCGCTGCAAAACAGAATCTCTTGAGCACTGTTGTCTCTAGGATCTAAAATATATTTTTAACTACATGAAATTTACTTCTTCCTATGTGGTTTTACTTAAGCAAATGTGATTGTCAGTAGAATTACATCAACTTGGCTCCTCACTGTGATAATTTTTATCTGTTCAGATTCGCAGGGTGATTGGATTTAATAGACTTGTCTATAGCATAATTGCTAACAGTCTTCTCTAGCAGCTTATTTTTGTAGGGTATTTGTTGGGAAGGAGAGGTTTAGTCTGTTATGAAACCACGTGGTTTCCAAACAAAAATTTTAGGCAGAACGTGGCTGTTTAGATTTAACAACTTTATTTAATAATTTTCATTTCTCTTCCTACTGCACTATACTGTACATTTTCAATTACTCTGATCTTCCAAAATATTGTTTTGTTGGCGATTCTTCTCCAAATACTGTCTTCCACTATTGATCCATGTTTCTTTTAATACATTGAAATCCAATGGTTTCTAATTTCTCTCTGTCTAAAATACCTAGTGATATGTTAGTCAATTAACATTAATCACAGCTTCACAGATTTAACTGTTACCTGGCAGGCATCATCTTCCACTGACACTAAAAATCATCTTTGAACAACTGTTCTCATAAATTTCAAAATTTATTTTGAAATGTTAATAGGAAATTTCTCTTGTCTAAGTTTAATATTACACCAGCTATGTTACTGGTATTTTTATTTGTTCTTTTAATTTTAAGTAAGTTTAAAAACATCCTGTTTTTATAATTCTACTTGTCTTTCAAAAAACAAACAAAAGAACAACAACAAACAAAAACAAACAAAAAAACAAAACCCCACCTTATTATAGTTTTTTACTTAGAACTTCCCTGCATACTTGAGCATCTTAGTTCTAACTTATATAATCTTGTTTCTGAATTCTGACAATAAAACATCTCACAAAATATTCTTTAACTTTTCTCCTTAAAACAAAAACATTAAATAATGGGTACCAAAGTTAAGCAGTTTTTGTGTCCTCATTTTTGCAATGGATTCTGCTTTGGTCACTTCCTATAAAAATGTTTCATGAACAACCAATCTTTAGAAAATATTATGGTAGCACAATGTGACAGATTCTATTACCATTTAAATTTTGACTTATCAAAGAATTAATCTGATTCTCCATTTCCTAGATACTTCATATTTTTAGAATGAAATGATTAAATATTACATTTATTTTTACAATCCTGATTGTTTTTCTTTTCATGCTGTGTCATAAAGTGATGAAGTATTTGAAATCAGTCTCTATTTCTTTCAGAAATTGATTTAAAATTAAATTTGGAAAGGGCCTAAGAAATCTATTGAGAAAGTATTCCAAAATATCATGGCAATGCTTAGTGAAAAGAAGATAGTAGGATAATTTGCAATGCAGTGTATTATATTCTGAATATACACTCCTTTGTATTCTTATACAGAGGAATCTTCCCCAATAATGCCAAGTGGCAGGGGTCCTTAACTTGTTATTAATTTCATTTACTACTTGACAGAATACATAAAAGCAAACAGAATGAAGCAGTATATTCCTTCTGCTTAGATAAGCAGTATAATCACCTCTGAACTGCGTATCTCCAGAACAGAGTGTATTCTACCTACTCTTTGTTTCTTGCCAGAGGCACAAAATATTGAAGGAAGGGATTATTTTCAAGAAAATTTCTTTTTTGACTACTGGCTAGCCTTAAAATTGCAGGCAAACAGGTAAATTACACTGTTAATAACTGGAGCTAAAGAGATTTTATTCAGTTGCAAAGTAGTAGTTAGGAATTGCAATATATGTTGCAAGTTCATAGGGGTGCAAAGTGATTGAATTTTCTTTGGTGGCTGAACAACATATAAGCCACTCCAGGTTTAAAATGTAGAGATTACAAACATCTCTTAATGAAGCATTCTTAACTTTTACTACCACCTCCATAAATAGACGTATTACAGTAATTTGTAAAATCACACAAAAAAATCACAGATTGTCATTTCCACTTCAGTTAGATTGAGTGAACTGAGCTGTGATTAGGACAGATCGAAATACGTACATTAGAAAGCCAACAGAAACATGACTCCTTTTTCATCTGCCCTGACCATTTAGTATGCAAATATAAACTCTTTATTAATAAAAACCTAAAAACATTAACTTATGACTAAAACCAAACTTGTTTAATATTTGAATTAAAAAATCACTTGAAAGGAAATACAAAATTACAAGTAACATAATTTAATCAAGTTTTATTGTAGTGTTTAAGAATGTACTAAGCAGGGATTAGCTATTTACATCAGACAGATTTTACTACAAAGAATAAAAACCAGTAAACTGACCTAGAAACTTCTAAAAAGTGGAAAAAGTAAAGATTTTCCCTGGTTGAACATTTTAATTTTTCTATATTGTTACTTAATCATTATGCTCTAACGTTAAGACACAGAATCACAGCACTGTAGGGTTTGGAAGGGATCTCTGGAGATTGTCTCGTCCAACCCCCCTGATAAAGCAGTTCCTTACAGCAGGTCACACAGGAAAGCATCCAGGCAGATTTTAAATATCTACACAGAAGGAGATGCCATAACCTCTCTGAGCAGCCTTCTCCAGTGTTCTGTCACCCCCACAATAAAGAAGTTATTCCACATGTTCTGGAGAAACTTCCTGTCTACTAGTTTGTGTCCACTACTGCTTGTCCTCTTGCTGGGCACCACCAAAAAGCCTGGCCCCATCCACTTGACTCTTTCCCCTTAGATGTTTATAAGCATTGATAAGAACCTCTCTCAGTCTCCTCTTCCCCAGACTGAACAGTCCCAGGTCTCTCAGCCTTCCCTCATAAGGGAGATGCTCCAGGCCTCTCATCATCTTTGTCATCCTTTGCTGGACTCTCTCCAGAAGTTCCCTGTCTTTTTTGAACTGGGGAGTCCAGAACTCAACACAGTACTCCAGATGTGGCTTCATCAGAGCAGAGGATCACCCCCCGCCTTGAATTGCTGTCCACTTTTTCTTTAATGCACCCCAGGATGCCATTGGCCTTCTTGGCCACAGGGTTGGCTAGTGGCCAACCTGTTACCCACCAAGACATCCAGGCTCTGCGGAGCTCCCCTCCAGCAGGTCATCCCCCCAACCTGTACTAATGAGAGCAGTAATTCCTTCCAAGGTGTAGGACTCTACACTTGTCCTTGTTGAACCTCATCAGGTTCCACTCCAACCAGCTCTCCAGCCAGTCCAGGTCTCGCTGAATGCCAGCAAAGCCTTCTGGTATATCAGCTATTTCTCCCAGCTTCCTATCATCAGCAAACTTTCAGAAGGCGCACTGTCCCTTCATTCAGGCCACTGATTAAAATGTTGAACAAGACTGTTAAACTCCTGTCAAGCCACAACATTAACCAACATGATCTGAAGAGATTTGTTTACAAAGTAATAATGTCCCAGCAAAATGAGAACTGTTAAATGTAAATTACATTTCAGTCCTCTGAACAGGTAATATTACTGGAGATACAAAGATGCAAACATATGTGGACAGAGTAAAAGAATTATTGATTATGCAGTATGAAAAGGATAATCCTATTAAGAAAGGGGAAAATATACATTTCTATACTTAAATAACAAGTTGGTAACAATCTGTATCATTTTTGTATAAAGTAAGATTACAGTGATCCCATGAGATAACCTTAAGTTTGCATTGTTAATATGAATAAAATTATTTCTTTAGAAAAAAATATATTTTTATGTATCAATGCACTGTCATTAGTTCACATGGAAGCTCTATAAAAGAATTTTTAATAGCATCATGCATAGAGCTACTAACAATTACTTAGTGCTTTTTATAACATTCCATTGTACTTTCAAAAAGGGTTGCTACATTCAGTTTAATCTTTGAAATCTCCAAAAGCAACAGAAAACAAATCAAGATAACATATCCAAAAAAAGTATACTTCTGTATGTACTGTATTTTTTTAAAAGATATACACAAGAAATGTCATGACTTATAGGATGGGGATTATTAAAACTCTTTGAATCAGAAAACTGCAAGTTGTACTAAGTATTTCAGTTGTTCTTTTTTTTTTCAGTGTAGCTAAGTGTTAATCAAGCAGAGACCTGCAGAAGAAAGAGCAGAAATTTCCTTACACTTTATTCTACTCTGTGTACTAACAGTTGTACATCTGCAAGAAGGCGAAAACATGGAGCGACAACAAAGGAAGAAATACACTGTTGTTTTGACTTTCTGAGATCAAGTTTTTTCCAATTTCTACATATGAGAAAGAATCTTGTTCTGCCTGCAGACTTCAAGATCTCATAATCTGCGGTACTAAATATACTTGGTAGTCTTAAGAGAAGCAGCTTGGAAAACTATCTTCAGCCTGTGAGACAAGAAAATAATCCCCTGTATTTAAAGGGCATAGTCTATTCCCTTTCTAATTCAGCACTACAGATTTACTTCTTCTGTAATCTGTATTTCAAAGCAATCTCTCTTTACTGAAGTTACTTCTGGCTTGGTTTTTTGCATTCAAGGTTGAACTGGGCTATAATTTAAGTTTTGTTGTGTTTTTTTTTTTTTCTTTTTTTTCTTCTGTTTCCTTTCCCATCTCTGCTACAATTAAACATATATAGTCAGGAAACAAACTCTTATGAAATGACTGCAGGAACTGGTCTTTAAGGAAATCAGTGGATTTTGACACTGCTACATAACAGATCACAAAAATCTGCCGTAAGTGGTGACTTAGCAAACCATTATTTGAGGGACTGTCATATGAACACTGTCACCTTGCTTCTCTCTAACTAGTATTACTTCAAACCTCATCTTAGCAGGGACAAAATCAGTACAAATGGTCACTTCCTTTGATGCCAGCTAATGCCTCTGGAGAAAAAAATGAGTATTTATGCCACCATTATTACATTGGTTCTTTTGCTATTTAATCCATAAGGTTTCGCTTCTAACCAGAAACTAAGTAGAATTATACTTGTAGCATCTACTGGAAAATGAGCAGATTGTTAGCTCAAAAGGAGTAAATCCTCTGATTCTAAGTCTGTTCACGATATGGTGGAAATGTAGTGATTAGTGACTATATACGCTCCACACGTGCTCCATGAACCAAATAGTATCTGTTCACCTCCAAAAACTAAAAGAATTCTACAAAATCTCAAAATACTGCAAAGATCTGCTGGATTTTGAAGGAGCTCTGTGCTAGTTTCAATGGAGACATACCCCAAAATACATCAAAAACCAGTGAAAGGGCTTTCAGTCTCCAGAGCTGAAGTTATTAAAACACAGTTCAGAGGAAAAAAAAAATAAGCTTTTAAATACATAAGCATAAAATGAAATAAGAAATAAAAACAAATCTCTCATCACGTGTGTTCGCGCAGTGATCTCATGACATAATTTAAATCTTCCTTTGCTTCCAGTCCATCACCCTCACCATAAAGCATTGGCTATACATCTACCTCCAGTACCTCTTTATAGTCTATTCAGGTGACTTGTCAAGCTTACTTTGCCCTGATTCTCACATACTACCTTTCATTCTCTGCTTACTGTACTCTTCAGCCCAGCATCTTTTCTTAACTGTGTATCTCCACCTAAGTTGAGCAACCAGGAACACCTAAGACTGCACTCCTTCCAGTTGTCCAACTTTAATAATAAAATACATCTGTAAATGTAAGTAAATAAAACAAATAAAACACATTATCAGTCACATATGTTCTCCTTTATAAAAATAATGGAAAAAATCAGATTGTCTTTAGGTTAACTATGCACTTCACCAAAAATACAAACTACACCTTGTAGCTACCAGGGAAACAACAGTCTGCAATTTCTGGTTGTATACAGCAAACCAAAACAACTAACAACTTATCTGTGCATTTTGTAGGGCAGTGACTCAGAGTGAAGATCCGTGACAGTTCCAAATGTGTGTTTTCTCTTAAGATGTGTAATACAAAACTGGCAAAACTAGAACTAAAACCAAAACATACTGCTCAAGTCTGCTGAATTACAGTTCAATGATGATGGTTCTCTTCACTGTTCACTTGGTCAGAAAAAGATATAACAGTATCATTAGTTGTCAGGTGTGGCCCTCTCTCTTTAAATAGATGACTAATTACATATACGAAGCTACTAAACAAGACAGTTCCACAACTTGTAATTGGTGTTTTCCAAAGTTCAAACAAGTGAGATTCCTCTGACCATATATGGACATCTGCATCTCAGCTAGTTACCCTGAACTACTTATCATAGAATCATAGAATGGTTGGGTAGGAGGCAACCTTTAAGACCAGCTAGTTCCAACCCCCCTGCTATCTCTCCCAGACAATTCTGTTTGAACTGACTACATGACCCAAACAGCCCCCTCAGGTTCTTATGTGTTTTTTTTTTTTTTGTTTTTGTTTTTGTTTTTTTTAGGAGACCCACCTATGCTATAAACAAATGTTGCCATATGGACACAACTAAATTTAAACCAGTTTTCTTAGCATCCTAATCTGTCAGCTGTTGATGTTTCTCACAACAGGGTTCCCACTCCACCGTTTACTTGGAATCCTGTCCTGAAAACTCCTTTGCAGAACACACACAATCAACTAGCATGCTTCAAACAGAAATCAATTCCATTCTCTGGATTCATTTATTTGTACCACAGCAGTATCCTGTTAACCCAAGAAAAGACTGAGGGACTGTTCTGCCAGACAGTATTCAGAAGGGCAAAAAGGCATGATTATGAAGAACAAATCATGTTGCTTTCTGAATATTAATATTAAATTCTGTTTTTGCTTCCTGCACATTTTTTACACTGAAAACTTAAATGTTGCTTGAAGCTGAAAGATTAGAGATGAAAAAAACAGAAAATTCAACCACAGGATTTCCAGAGAAATTTTTATTTTTGCCAGGTGACCCTCCAGTGATGGGATCAGTACTAGCGGATACCACTGAGAAGCTGGAACAATTGCTGCAAATTTGACACTGTGTCCTAATGACAGCCTTCAGCTGAATGTTTCCCTTGGCTTCCTTCAGCTTCATAGCTAGCACCCCAGCCACCCAGGGTTAGAGCAAGGCTTGCTGAGTCCAGCTGCAGGCCAGGCAGTGCCCAGTCCCACCAGTAGAAGTGCCAAGCTCAGCTGGCACCCCCTCAGCAGAGTCCCATGAGCACATTAACACACTGGCACACAAACTTCAAAACCCTGCACTGATGCAGCATGGTGTAAAAAAATCCCTTCCAGCTCTGGTTTTCTTTTCTAACACTTGTGCTCCTACTTGAACCATTTGGTGGAATGCCTAGGGGCTATTGTCTTCTACCTTTATCACAGATGCTGCAGTGCTTTGTGTACAATACTGCAGGTGCAACCTGGTATGGTTTACCATTACAGCACATCTCACATTCATATTTACATGTATCTCATAAACAATTAAGTATAGCATGAAATACTAAGACTTCTACTTATTATTAGGACTTCTCCCACTCCTAAGGGTAGGCAGAAAAAAAACAGAGATACTTCTAACTCAGAAAACAGTCTGAAAAGTAGCTACTTCATTTTCACCAAAGCTTCCATGGTATATGAAGTAAATGAAAGTTATCGAGCTGTTGCAAAGAGTCCAGAGGAGGGCCACAAAGATGTCAGGAAGGCTGGAGCACCTCCCCTGTGGGGACAGGCTGAGAGAGAGGGGACTCTTCAGTCTAGAGAAGGCTCTGGGAGGGCCTCATAGCATCCCTCCTATACCTGAAGTGGGCCTACAGGAGGGCAAGGCAGGGCAGGTAGTGACAGGAGGAAGGGAAATGGCTTTAAACTGGAAACAGCTTTGAATTTAGACCAGATTTTACGAAGAAATTTTTAACTCTGAGGATGGTGAGACATGAAACAGCTTGTCCAAAGAGGCTGTGGATGTCTCCTCTCTGAAAGCATTCAAGGCCAGGTTGGATGGGGCTTTGAGCAACCTGATCTAGAGGGAGACATCCCTGTCGATAGCATAGGGGTTGGAAACAGATGATCTATAAAATCCCTTCCAATCCAAACCATCCTATGATTCCTTGATTTTAAGATTTTTTTAGAGGCCTTTGATGCGGTTCTGTATTTCTATTCGCAATAAAAATAAGCAGAAATCTCTGACACAGATCTTGTTGAAATTTGTCACACATGCAAAATTCACTTTTCTACAGACAGGAAGGGCATATACGGGCTTTGATTATTCTTTATTAAATTCTTCATTAAAATCTATGTAAATGTCCCTGTCAAGCAGGCTACACTTTATTTTTCTAAGAACTTATTTCTAGTGATATGCAAAGCATGGATTTACCAGAGAAGGAAGAGCAGGAAAGCGGAAAGAGAAGTTAAAAGCTCTCATGACCCTCACTAATATACTGTCATGCTTCTGGTGACACAATAGCAGCATGCAGTCTCTGGCGCAGCAAGCACCCTTCCCTCTTTCTTCACTCCCCATCTGCTTTCACACTGCAGCTGTGCAGTGCTACAAAACTTACAGCAGCAGGTTTTTTTAGTGCATTTTTTTTTGAACAAACCAGAACTCTGCCACTTTATAATCAAAATATCGCTTCAGCTATTTCTAGGAAACATAGCAACACAAAAGAAAGCACAAAATATTGGAAAGCAGCTGAGCAATGACTTTGATTTCAATGAATTCTAAAGATGATGGCCATTCCCTATCTGAGGTAATCAGTGTTACTCTGCCCACTGTAATACCAAAGCAGCAAAGATATTTCTTGCTTTATTATTATTATTTTAATTTTAGAAGATGTTTCTTCATGGCAACAATGAAGTAGAGAATTAGTACCAACTCATGTTACAGAGGACTGACACAGCTCAGAAACTATTCATATCACACAACTAGAAAATAGTTACACCACATGCCTTTAGGTTTCTCAAATGCGTGCACTGAATTGCTTTCTGAACGGACAGAGAACGCAGTACTAAAGACAGTAGTCTAAAGTTAGATGACATATGGGAACAGNTGCCCAGTCCCACCAGTAGAAGTGCCAAGCTCAGCTGGCACCCCCTCAGCAGAGTCCCATGAGCACATTAACACACTGGCACACAAACTTCAAAACCCTGCACTGATGCAGCATGGTGTAAAAAAATCCCTTCCAGCTCTGGTTTTCTTTTCTAACACTTGTGCTCCTACTTGAACCATTTGGTGGAATGCCTAGGGGCTATTGTCTTCTACCTTTATCACAGATGCTGCAGTGCTTTGTGTACAATACTGCAGGTGCAACCTGGTATGGTTTACCATTACAGCACATCTCACATTCATATTTACATGTATCTCATAAACAATTAAGTATAGCATGAAATACTAAGACTTCTACTTATTATTAGGACTTCTCCCACTCCTAAGGGTAGGCAGAAAAAAAACAGAGATACTTCTAATTCAGAAAACAGTCTGAAAAGTAGCTACTTCATTTTCACCAAAGCTTCCATGGTATATGAAGTAAATGAAAGTTATCGAGCTGTTGCAAAGAGTCCAGAGGAGGGCCACAAAGATGTCAGGAAGGCTGGAGCACCTCCCCTGTGGGGACAGGCTGAGAGAGAGGGGACTCTTCAGTCTAGAGAAGGCTCTGGGAGGGCCTCATAGCATCCCTCCTATACCTGAAGTGGGCCTACAGGAGGGCAAGGCAGGGCAGGTAGTGACAGGAGGAAGGGAAATGGCTTTAAACTGGAAACAGCTTTGAATTTAGACCAGATTTTACGAAGAAATTTTTAACTCTGAGGATGGTGAGACATGAAACAGCTTGTCCAAAGAGGCTGTGGATGTCTCCTCTCTGAAAGCATTCAAGGCCAGGTTGGATGGGGCTTTGAGCAACCTGATCTAGAGGGAGACATCCCTGTCGATAGCATAGGGGTTGGAAACAGATGATCTATAAAATCCCTTCCAATCCAAACCATCCTATGATTCCTTGATTTTAAGATTTTTTTAGAGGCCTTTGATGCCGTTCTGTATTTCTATTCGCAATAAAAATAAGCAGAAATCTCTGACACAGATCTTGTTGAAATTTGTCACACATGCAAAATTCACTTTTCTACAGACAGGAAGGGCATATACGGGCTTTGATTATTCTTTATTAAATTCTTCATTAAAATCTATGTAAATGTCCCTGTCAAGCAGGCTACACTTTATTTTTCTAAGAACTTATTTCTAGTGATATGCAAAGCATGGATTTACCAGAGAAGGAAGAGCAGGAAAGCGGAAAGAGAAGTTAAAAGCTCTCATGACCCTCACTAATATACTGTCATGCTTCTGGTGACACAATAGCAGCATGCAGTCTCTGGTGCAGCAAGCACCCTTCCCTCTTTCTTCACTCCCCATCTGCTTTCACACTGCAGCTGTGCAGTGCTACAAAACTTACAGCAGCAGGTTTTTTTAGTGCATTTTTTTTTGAACAAACCAGAACTCTGCCACTTTATAATCAAAATATCGCTTCAGCTATTTCTAGGAAACATAGCAACACAAAAGAAAGCACAAAATATTGGAAAGCAGCTGAGCAATGACTTTGATTTCAATGAATTCTAAAGATGATGGCCATTCCCTATCTGAGGTAATCAGTGTTACTCTGCCCACTGTAATACCAAAGCAGCAAAGATATTTCTTGCTTTATTATTATTATTTTAATTTTAGAAGATGTTTCTTCATGGCAACAATGAAGTAGAGAATTAGTACCAACTCATGTTACAGAGGACTGACACAGCTCAGAAACTATTCATATCACACAACTAGAAAATAGTTACACCACATGCCTTTAGGTTTCTCAAATGCGTGCACTGAATTGCTTTCTGAACGGACAGAGAACGCAGTACTAAAGACAGTAGTCTAAAGTTAGATGACATATGGGAACAGTGATGTTAGCCACTATATTTGCAACAGAAAAAAAGACATGTATTTGAGTCTTCAGATCACAAGGAGCTGCCTGAAATAGGGCAGCTAGACTTTGTTTTCAAAACAAAAGAGCCACACTTTTCTTCAGGAATTAAGAAAAAAACAAAAAACAAAAAACAAAACAAAACAAAAAAGCCAAGGAAATAAAAACCAATGCACTAAAAGCTTTTCCATTCTTCTCTAACAGACCAAAGTGGACTATGCTGCATGATTTCTCCACACCAAAACAAATTAAGAAAAAACATAAGTAAGTCAAAGAGTTTAAGATCCTTCGTATCACAACTAGATAATCTAGTCAAAAAGAAAACATTTCATTTAAAATGTTCAATACTGATTAAATTGATACAAATACTGATTAAATTGACTTATAATTAGAATTTAAACGTTACTTCAAAACTAGAAAAAAATAATAAAACACTAGAAAATGTCTATCTGAAAACAAAAGGTTAATCCAGATTGCTTCTAGCTTCTCTTTATTGTCCCACAAGGTTGTCTTTGAAAACTCTTTTGCCACTATGAGTTCTAGCTGCCAGCAGATTCCCAGGCAGATCCTCAGCACAGGAGATCAGCATCACTCTCATTTTACAGAAGCACAAACAGGATAGATGCTTTGTCTGAAGTGGCAATAAAATGAGGTTTTCTGCACTGTAGTCAAGGATATAGAAGCCCCTATAAAAAAAGGTGGTGCAAAAGGATGTACAATAACTGGAAAAGATTCAATTAACAAGTGGATTGAATGAAACCACAATTTACAAGCATGTCAGAGACCAATTACTACCCTGAGTTTACATTGAACTGTGTGTGTTTATTTGCACAATATAACAGTAATAATCCCTCCATTTAGACAAATGGAAGGATTTTAATAGAGCACCTTCAAATAGGGGAGTGGAGGCAAGGGGAAAAAGCTTGTCACTGTTAATAAAATGAATGGATGTCAGCAAAAATACGCATCACTTATCAGAAGCCTTCTATCTGTATAGCAGAATGACAGCTTATACAATTTTTTCTCAGCACTTTAATATCTACTGATGAATGCAACTGGAAGGAGAATAAATTACACCCTCATCAACAGTTTCCAGACAATTCTAAATAAAATAATCTGCTTTCAAATTATATTTTGGGCAACCCATGCTAACTACTGGATGTGAGTGGTTCAGAAAAGATCATTTGTCAGCGGAATTATCTCCTTTGAAAACTCACAAAGCATTTTTGTGGCAGTGCCTGTGTACTGGAAGGAGGCCTAAGACTTCTCTCAATTTTCTGAGACAATTAAAGCTGAACTGAATTGGAAATCAATATTAAAATTACCTTATATAGTGTTGGGACTCCAACAAAGATTTAAAATATTGAAGTTTTCAGAATCTCTTACATAATTAAATGTCTTGAGTTTCTTCCGCAAAACATGTCTGTAATCTATTAGTGTTAAATGAAGATAAATGTTAGTGATAAAAGCTAAAATTAAGAAAATCTACTTGTTCCACCATAAAGCACTCCTTCTTCATTAGAAGTCATGCTTCTCTGTGAGAGAAAAATTCTGTTTTTCCCTTCAGCCCCAGAGAGCTGGGGACTCTAAGAAGCAGAGCAGCCGCACCAATGCAAAAGAAGGTTCCCTAGCAGCTCAGGCTCACACTCTACCAGTGAGCCTGTCCAGGAGCTTTCAGGAGCTTGTCTTGGGACCTGTAGTATTTTCACAGCTCTAAGCTCTCCTCAGGCAATCTTCTTCTAGTGTAAACTTTGGAAGTAGAGTCATTAAGGTTTCTGATCTAGTCTGCCAAGGCTCCCTTCACAAACAGTGAAGCCATTTGCTTCAAAATGCCAACTTATAATTTTTTTTTCTTTCATTAACAGCATGACAGCCAAAATATGAAACTGTAAAATGCTCAAGTATTGCTGTCTACATAGGAAACATTTACATCTGACTTGGCAGAATCTCATAAGAAACTTCATGGCCCTCAACCTATGGTGGGTTGGAAAGCATACTGGAATTTCAGTGGAATCAAAATATCCCAGAAAAAGTATTCTGATTCCTGTTAAATGACCACAACAAACAATCCATGATGTAATAGATTACTATATTGAAACTTCTCTGACAAATGAGAGTTGTCTGAATACAATCAACGTGAAAACCCTCTCAAATGCTATCATGAAAGCAGAACATCTTCAAATAAATGCTGTCTTAAACAGAAAACTATTTCCTCCTAGGGAAAGCAGAAAAATGTCTGTACTCAGTAATTCTGGTTATCTCCAAAGCACTTAAGGTGACTGTCTGTGGGGATAGCAGAAGTTTGAAGAAACACATGGGAATAGGAAATGTTTCAAGTTTCATAAAGATATACCTGAAGTGGTACTCAGCATTGCAGAAGAATAATTACTTCCTTGATCCTGAATAGATATCTTTCTTACATAGTCCCTTGAAAAACAATTTGATGTAATCCTTCAAAAGCAGTAAGCAGATTGCATGAACATTCAGCATCCTATCACAGTGCACAACAGTGTCACAGACATTCAGCTCTTCCAGGGAAAAACAATACCTGAGTTACTCACACAAGAATAACTAGCAGTCTGGCAGTAAGTATTCTCAGTGGAGATACAGGTTAAAGCCTTTTTGTCTAAAACAAAGTGAAAAGGAAATTAAACTTGAAGCTTCTATGTAGAAAGAAGAATGTTCTAGCCACAGAGCTATTTGATACATCCTGAGGATCAACAAAAAAATTCTCCAGCCTCAAGACATTTTTCCAGTAAAAAGTTTTAACAAAACTGTTCTGTTTTGATGGAAGCTTGGAATTTATCCAAACCTGACAAAAGAGTAAAGTTGTTTCAGATAAAATAAAAACATCAGTCCAACAAGCATGATATGGGCAGAAAAAAAATTGTAGCTATACTATTTTGGAAGAAGGATTACTGCAAACAGATGAAAATTTCTCCTCATTAACTTACCCCAAAATATTCCATAAACTGACTTCTCTTTCCCCTAATAATATACAATCCTAAATAACTTTGTCTAAAAACTCAGTGATAAATACAAACATAAAGAACAAAACAAAATGCAATTAAACATAGCACAACAGAAGATCACTTGAATAAGTCAGAAAAATTAATTACCTAGATTTTCTGAAGTATCTCTTATAAGAGACTCCCCAGAGTTGTAGCAGAGTTTCACCTCTGCTATAACGGCAATGTCTAATCTCAAATTTTCATTCACACAAATTCCACTCTCTTAAGCAAAGGTGAAGCCTGCAATCACTGTCCTCTATTAGATGCAAACCTGCTAAACTACGTATCATGCTTTGCTCTGCTTCCTTACGGTGACTGCAATGATGACTGAAGTTTTGAACTTACACTGTTCTTGATGTTAAAGGTAGTTTGCTGCTGTACCTCAAAATCTGAAGTTTAGCACACTTCCCTTCATTTGACAGAACAAGTGCTCTAAGAATGTATGCTAGATAACCAATGTAATATATTGAAAACTGTCCGAATTCTGAGCATGGTTTGTTTTAGAATCCATTCAATAAAACTTGCACAAGAGAATATTTCAGTTATATGTTAGGTGATGTCTAATGAGTTAGACCTAGTCCTCTTATGAAACAAATAATAGTTTAATCATTGTCACTTAGAAGACAATAAAATGCAATTCAAGTGAAAACCTCCAATACTTATTTACAACAGTCTACACTTTAAAGAATCTGTAGATACATTTTGGCATATTTAAAGTGAACCTCAACATAAAGGAAGACATGTTTTTTACTCGGCTTTAAAATGTAGAAAGATAAGTATTTGCTGCGCTAGTTTTATCCTTTGGAAACACAAAATTATCTCTTTTAGTGCTGTAGAAAATGCTATTCTTCTTTTTAAATTGTGAAATAAGTGACCTCTTATCCACAAAATTACTGAGAAAAATGCATTTGTTATAACCATTCCTATCAATTAACTCATTTGTAAAATTAATACTAAGGTCATTCTGGCTTCTCAAAAAGAATAACAGAAACATTCCCAGAAATATTATCTTTTTCCCTCCACAAAGTACAAATTACAGAAAATAAGTAACACAGTGTACAGCTTTGACTGTCACTCACTACATCTTCTGCAGCTTGCATGGCTTCCCTGCTCAGGACTTTCCAGAAAGCCTACCACATCAGAGTTATTCTCTCAACATATGCCACACCATCAGCTTGCACCATCACCTTCTCACCCTCTGTCAGTTCTTTCTCCCTTCCCCATCACATTCTAATGCAGACAGCATGAAGCTACTAAGAAACCCCGATAATGAAGTACAGTATACTTTCACTATCAGTTAGGTGCACTTGGATATCGGAAGTCAGGGAACAAAAATATGGAAATGGAAAGACTGATGAAAAATGAAAGCAATAGGTGATTATGGGATTTTAGGTACTGCCATATATCTCATCTCATGTGAAATTCCACTGAGAGAATGAAGATTACAAATTAAATCAAATTAGCAGCATGGGCCATACTGAAGATGTATTAGCAATTTTACCAGCTCACTGTTCACTGGTACATTTCAGCAGTGATGTAAAAAGGGGTCAGGTGCACAGCTCATAAAAGACTGGGTCATAAACATCCGGAGCATTAGCAGCACTGAAGTTTGTGATGTTAAAGCTATACTATTAAAATCTACAAATGTAAAGGAGGCCAGAAGGACACCAGAATCATCAACAGTTAATGCACATAAATATGCTTTTTCTCCAAAGTGCTGAACACACTTTTTCCTTATCAAAAGTATTTTCTTGTATATTCTACTGCCAGGGTTTCTTCTAATGTGCAGTAATTGCTCTCAAAGCTTCATTTGTTAAGTACAAAGACAAAATGAAAAGCAAATTCCTCAGCTCAAGGTGTCAAAATTCAAACCTCCGTACTAAAAGATACACGTAGCTTCTGCACCTATAGAAATCAGGAAAATTGATTCAACGCATCTGATTTTCTCTACCAAAATCTATATAAAATTTAGTTAGGGTCAGCAGCAGCTTCCTACATTACAGACCCAAAATCAACTACTTATAGATAATTTTGCCTTTACTGAAATTTTTAATAGCAGAAAGCTGTAAGAAAAATAAACTCAGTGAAAAGCTCTGAGAATAGAGTAATAAGCTCACACTTCAGAGCTGTTGCAGAGAATTTCCAGCACTGCTCATCATTAAATGCCTCTCAACTCATAGTGAAGCCTGACTTCGCTGCCAGCACCACTCCACTGACCAAAATTACATAATTGCCATTAAGTACTGTATCACAAACAAACAATTATTCCCCTTGGTTATGTTTTCACACATGAAATTGTAGGAGCATAGCAGATAAGATGCATTACAGAACTAGTAAAATAAAAGTTAAAGCTTGACTGTTTCATGCTGCAGTACTTTTTCAGTAAGTTTTATATACCTACCATAGGCTTTTTAGATGGAATGAAGTAGGTATACTCATTTTATTTTTTCCTCTAGGATAATCAGTTATCTTACCAATACGGCTAAAATAGTCCTGCCCAGACAGGATGCGCACGTCAAATGTAACTGGAATCTCTGTTCTGACAAAATAGAAAATAGAGCATGCTTAGCAGTGCAAAACTCTCCAAAACTAAATATTGGTTTTTGTTTTCCCAGATGACAGCTTTGTTTAATAAGTTTATACTCCTACTACTCTGATTTCCAAGCTGCAGCTTTTAGGCAGCCAGCGCAGTTCCAAAGCACTGTTATGTTCTACAGTTAGGAGCTGCTTATTAAGCAAACTGCAAACTACTTCTCTATTTTGTGTTATTTATTTATTTATTTATTTTTACTTATCTCAAAGTGTAGACACAAGGTAGCAAGCCTTCCAGCAATTTAATCCTTGTCACAGCAGAGCCAAGAGCAATTATGGCCTCATCTATACCACAGAAAGAGCCATTTCCTTCTCTTCAAGAGTTCAGGTGCTTTGGAAGCTACAATTCCACCATATATACTTAACCACAGTTATTCAGAGGAGTAACCATAACATTTAATATCATAGCTGACCTGCATGTGTTACGTATCATAATTGCATTCTGCTGCTAGGAGAGTTAAAACAACTTATCTCCCTTTCAACATTTTTCACACCTAATTTGCAAATAGTTAGCCAAATATCAGTGGCATGTAAACACCATGATATTTGCCCAGAGAGGCTGTGGATGTCCCCTCCCTGGAAGTATTCAAGGCCAGAGTGGGCTGGGCTTTGAGCAACCTGGTCTAGTGGGAGATATTCTATAGGCTATAGAAGGGAGGTTGGAACTAGATGGTCTTATGTCCCTTCCAACCCAAACCATTTTATGATTCTATGTTATGATAAGTGAACCACAGCTCAAGCATCATGGCTATCCTTTCTTCAGTTTTATGTACACATCACTGAAGGATGACAAAATAAATCCTATTAACTGCACTGAGTTCTGGGATGCCTGGAGAACTACTTTGTTTCCTTTCAAAAGCATGACTGATAAAATTTAAAGGCACAATTTATGCCAAGTTGTTTTCAGAGCTATAGAATTCACATTTCTCCTTCTCCTGTGGGAATGCAAATAGGAAAATTTTTGTATTGCTCCAAATACATGGTCTGAATGACCCCAGTAAAGAAAAATAATTCAAACTTTTCACCTTTCACTGAAACAGGAGCTTAGATACCAGAAAACAAACAGACAAACCAACAATATTCAAAACGAGTTCATCAACCAACTACATAACACACAGCATGTAAGAGAGAAGAATCAACATAGCGAGCCACACATTCCAGTACTCAAAAAAACCAAGGCCCAGTCTGTAATGAAAAATTTCTCCCGAAGCTTAGCAAAGAATACAAGACCAAATTAGCCTCCTATTTCAGTAGTTGTCCCCTAAAGACACTTTTCAGTTTCTGTGATAGTAGACAGTGGAGTCCAATTTTCATGTTACTTAAAGGAAAAAAAAAAAACAAAAAAAAACTTCACAGAATTTAAAATTCAACTTAATAATCAAATGAAGGTACTCAGGACTCACTGAGCTGTCAACATATTAGAGTCACTGTGTGAGACATTGCTGATACTATGGTAGAAGTGAAGAAACATTTTTTCACCACCTACACATCTATGGCATATCTCTAAAAAAGAACACTGTATGCCACAATCTTTTGGACTCAGGAGGAGAGTTGTGCCATTAGTGCTCTGGCATCACAGCTGCACTGCTTCAGAAATAAAACAGCATAAACCAAAACTGTTTGCAATGTGATAGCAGAAACCTATCTGGAAACCAACAGGAACTGTCACCATTTTATGAACATAAACAGTTATGCCATCAAAAACTGTCTGCATCTTATTAAAAAAATGCATGCTAATAAATAGAAAATAAATACAGTCTACATGTCAAGTCTAATCTGTAGTATTGCTTGTCATCGTTTTTTATGATTAATGGCAACCTAAATTGAATATCTAAAAATAAACAGAACTTTTATGTTGCTTTAGGTTCTGAAAGTTGCTGGCTTCCCTACTGTAATTAGGAACTGAAGTTAATGACACTAGTTACATGAATAAGAGGTCTAAATTCAAATATAACTGCTCCAAACAATCCCAGTTACATCCTAGATGAATACTGATATCAGGAGATAAATAATTACAGAAATTTACAACTTCACTTAGTCTACACATACTTGCTTAGACACTTTTAACTTACCCTTTCCACAGATGAACATGATTTAATTTTCTTAAAGATTAGCCAAAATCACAGTGAGTACTTTTGGAATAACAGCATCAGTAAATTACTAGCATTTCCAATATTTACTAGGAATGCGTTTCCCCTTTAACTACTCATACTCCATCCCTCAACTACTTAAGTATTCTTTAGAAAAGAGTAGAAATCAGGCTTATCTTACATCTTCTAAATACTCATAGCTATATTTAAAACAAATGCCAATCACAAAATCCAAAATACACCATACAAAGTAATGAGCAGAAAAACTCACACAGTTAAGACTCTTCATGTGTAAGCATTTTATTTTTTAAGGTGAGATTCATTGCGTTGCTTATGTATGTGCCACTGGTACTACTCAAATCCTGGTTTTGTTAATTGCTATTATTGGAATTCTGTGAGGAAATGGAGTTTTAGTACATCAGATCCCAAATCAATGCCTATTTATCCACAACAAAACATAGAATAGAATAGAATCTGCCAGGTGATATGCAATGAACTAGCAAACAACCTTAATAAACCATCAGAGCTTATTAAGCTTATGCTACTGGTTCATTTCAAACATTGTATATGCAACATGAAACTTTGAAAAGCAGATACGACAGACAGATTAAAATGTACTGATTATGATAAAAATATTTTATATTTACAGAGCATTACATTCTAATTTCACAAAGATTTCCAGAATCACATGCATTACATCGAAAGATCTGTTTTTAGAGTAGTAACACTGCAACCTCATAGTTGTTCAACACCTACAAGCTACTCAGACAAGAGAATTTGCTGAATAAATTTATATTGAAAAAAGAACTAAAATGCAAATGATCTTACTTGTATACAAATTGCAAAATCGGGGTCATTTGACCTCTAGAATTGGAATTTAAAAATTTGTATCTGCTTTTTTTCTTAAAATTGTCAGTAAAAATCATTATTGAGGCTCTCTGGAAATGGGCCTCTCATTTGTTTTAGCACAATTCTGTGGACACCAGAATTAGAATGATGGTTTGTTCTTCCTTGTTAGAAAACTAAAATGTAAGTAGAAGCAATAATAGAATGGGATTTACCAAACTAATGCTTAGAAGACTTGAGCCTAAAAGGAACCTCTGTGCAAATCGATTTTCAGAGCGGAAAAAAAAGGAAGAAAAGGAGATTCTCAGAAACCAGACTGTTTATCTTAGCAAGCCGAAAATACGTTAGTAATGAAGGCTACATTTTTTAATATTTATTAAAGAGGTATAAATCATCTGTGCACCAGACTCTGTTTGGAGATTGAGATAAACATTTTATTAAAGAAATAATTTGCTTGGTAGTGATGACTGCTGCTGATTTATATGACTGGCAATAATTTTCAAGCTAGTTCCTTAGGTGGAACATACATATTTTCAGTTTATCAAAACATACAAAAGCTAAATTAAAGTACACATATTAGAACCAAAAAAGGTTTGTGTTTCTTCAGACTACCTTGGTTATCACTGATGATTCTCTCTCAATTTTTTCAACCCCAGGAACAGTTTTCTTTATAAAAATTACTACAAAAATTACTGCGTTATCTTATGGTTAGTCCCATTTCTTGACACAGTCATGATCCAAGATAGCTGAAAGATCATGGGAAGGGAGTAACAGCAGGAGGAATCCATTAGTAATTTTTAATGGATCCCCAAATGTGTGAAGGGAAAGATCAACATACGTAAGTCTTCATCCCATAATCATGCAAGCAAAAGCCTAGGATAAAGCATATTAATGGACAAATGCCATAAGTACAACTCCAGGTACAAGCCTGACCAGAGGCAAGTCCCTTGCAGTGGGCATGAGGAGCCTAGTTAAAATCCAGGAAAGCCATCGTGCCATGCAAACCTCTTACATAAAGAAAGAGATTCCACAGCTGATGGAGTCTTACGTCTGTTGGCTTAAATATCACAGTTTGAAATGCTCTTCAGAACAAAATACTACACATTTCGTGTGTATTTGTTCTGACCGCATAGCAAGAAAAGAGAAAGAAAGAAATAGAGCAATGAAGAATTTAGGTTATGAGAAAGAATCACTGAAGAAAAATCTTGCTTCATCACAATGATGAACATACCAAGACATTAGAAAACTACTGTTAAGCACAAAAGGAGAAATCGTAGATTAAAACTAATGAACAAAAAATCACACAAATATCAAATTTATTTAGTATTAAACAGACTAGCTTTTTTGAACTACCAATAAAATTCATACACGAAATTAAATTTGCAGTAATGTGTTCAAAATTTTTAAAGGAAAATATAAGTATCATACTATAACAGACTTACTGTGGGTGAACTACTGTTTTACTATGGAATATGCTTTTCAAGAAGAGCACTAACATAGTATAGGTACTATAGACATATAATGAATGCATACACACACGCGCATACAGTTACATATAAAACAAAAATATACTATTTATGATCACAGAAGTCTGAAATAAATTTTGAAATTGCATTACAAAAACACTTTCATTCATACTACAGAAAAATCTACAATAGAAACTTAGTATTTTGGGTAAAAATACTAATAATTAAGAACTTTAATCAGTACAATGCTCTCCAAGTGCATGTTCTCATCCAAACCGAACTGTAAATATCTACGCCATGCCACTTTACTAAAGCAGACCTTGGCAGCAGCTCCTACTTCTAGGTTCATCGTTCCATAAGAACCTCCACTGTGATTAAATCTGCTGACCTTTTCTAAAGTCAGTCTAACCTACCTCTTTGCAGAGAGACCTCAAAATCAGTAGTAAAAGCACCCTGAGGCTCAAAAACTCCCTTGTCACTGGGACATGAAATTCTATTCAGGTTTACCTACATGGTGAACTGTTAAAAATGTGGGCTAGTTAAAAAAATAATAATAAAAAATCATTTCTTTCCCTCATTTTCATTAAAAAATAAACACACCTAAAATATTCTACCAACCGAACATATATGTTTTCTGGAGCCAGGCTTTACAGTACCAGTGGAGAAATACACAATGGTTACATCTCAGAAATTACAAAGCTTTGCAATGTAAATCATAGTTAAGTACTTAAAATATTTCTTAAACTTTTTTTTTTTTTTTAACTTCTAGAGAGAAAGACTTTGTCTGTGTTTCACAACACAAACTATTCTTACGTGGAATAAGATACTTGATAGTTTTAAAAAGCACCGAGTTACATCATTTAGTTATGACTATTAGTGCCCATCAGCAGTCCAAACCTGTGCTGTACAAGCAAAGTAACTCCAATGTCATTCAAAGTGCCTAGATTTAGGCAGGGGGTTAGAAAAAAGACCATGGATTTAATAAAATAATTTAGTTACATTCTAGAGATTAGCCTTTATCCTACAGAAAGGATATACTTCACATTCCCATTCCAGTCAACTTGGTCCAGCTTCATCTCCACAAGTCTTACTTAAATGAAGTGTTATTTTTTATTAGACTTCATTCGCAATTTTATGGCAAATAGCAACTGAAACAACCTTGCATACTGAAAACCTTGAGGTAACAAACTACCTTTTTCAACTTAATACCTTCATTTAACGTATACCGACCTTTTATCATTTATTTCTTTGAATTTTGTGTTAGCTTTTCTTTGAAACAGCAAAGTTCTCAGTTTTCTTTGTTTGTTTGTTTATTTATTTATTTATTTATTTACTGAAACTTGATTTCAAGTAATGTCTCCTATTAAAGCGTATGCTGAAATAAACCACAGTGTTTGTAACACAGAATCAGAGTTTGAATTCTGGACTTGATTATATGTTTGCCTCTTGCTCCTGTAAGACATATTAAATTCAAGCATCTAAAGCAGTTTTTCTCTTAGCACCTGGAAGAGGTATGTTCCTTCATTTTCATTCCCAGGAAAAAAAAAATACATCCTAAGATCAAAACTTCATCCTGTCAAAGTGATCCTCTGATTTATATAACTGAAATGCAAAAGTAAATGTGTAGAAATATTATGGACTATAATGCAATGAAAATAGGTTGCTGATTTTAGGTCTCAATACAGAAATGTAGAGCTTTACTAATTTTCCCATTTTTTTCAGTGATTGAATGCAGTATCATCTATTCTTTCCATTTTCATACCACACAGAGTGTAGCTGAATGTAAGATCTGATTAAGCACTAATAACTAGTGAAAACAAAAACATACCAGCTTCAAAGACTTTGAGAAAAAGCTGATGCCACAGTAAGAATAAATGGACCTGGGGTAAGAATAAATGGAATTGGGGTATATCTTACTACATTTCACTGTCTACTAACTGCCAATGACGAAATGAGCTTACACACAATCAAGATAAGCTTCGGTACCCTCTCAAAAAATGAGCATCTGATCTCACCCTTCTGCATATACATAAGTTTCTAAGTTATAATTGGAATCTAAAGAAAAATACTTTAATAGCAAAATTTTTGGCAGTAAACATTTTTATTAGATTCATATTTCAATTTATTTCTGATATTCATAAGCTACTGACTTGAAAAGTCATTATTCAAAATGATTTTTTGAATTTTTTGCTTGATTCAAATGAACACTTAAATACCTCGTTAAAACAGGACTTCCACTAATAGATTATGCATTATTAAAAGTCTTTAAATACAGCACAGAAACCTGACGTCACCTCTAACGTATCCATCACTACATTATCATGAGTCAGAAAGTGCCTATCCCAAAATCTCCCTTAATACCAGGTATCTTATTTCTATAATAGGTAAGTTTAACAGGTATGATAACTGACATATTTTACAAAGACAGACAGCTACCTGTGGATCAGAACTCCATGAACTTTGGAGATCTACGAAGATCACACAAGAACAAAGAGTTAATTTGCAAATGAATTGTTAAACCAGCAGTTACAAACTGAAAAGGGTGAAAACCAATGACTGCTTATAGGAAGTGAAATGTTGTTCTCACCAGTTTTATATATACCTCAGATATGCAAAATTCTTGAGGTAAGTAAATGAGGACAAATGTTTGTCAATTAAAGAAAAAAAAGAACTACAAAAACAAAACTACACTGCAGTTTACAGATTAAACAAGCAAGGGATTTGTGCCCAAATAGCTATGATTTCAAAGAAATCTTAACATGCAACCATTGCCAAACAGAATATTTATAAAACATATACTGAAACACCTCCTACTCTGTGAAACTGTCTGATTTCTACTTCAAACATAATATTTTAAGATATACAGTATTGTTAAGTTTTTCTACTTCCGTGACACAGGTAAGAGATGTTCTGAAATAACAGTGGTACAGCACTACATGTAGGTTAAAGAGCCACAACACTCTCCCACTGGCATTTGAGATATTCCTAAAAATCAGTGGTGCCCAAAATTATGCTATCATTCTAAAGTTCTTTTTCCCAGTTTCTTATCAAAAACATCTCATTTTTCACTTGTACAGCCACCATGATAAGAGAATTACAGTCTAGCCATTACTATATTTCTTTCTAAAGTCTCTGTTAGCAAGTTGAGATTCTATGTGAAATACTGAATGCATGGGAAAAAAAAAAACAAAACTTGACATTCTGTTTAGCAATCTACAAAATACGTATATAAAAGTAAGTTTTAAATATGTTAGAATATTCCACGTGAGAAATGTCTCATGTGCATTATTAATTAGTGATGATTATGCAACCCTTCAAACAGATTGGCAGTAAAGAAAAAAATTATATATATATACTGGTAAGACTAGGTCTAAAATTCTAAAAGGGTTGTAGGTTCATTAGAATAAAAATATTTAAGAACAAATAACACCAGTTAAATGCCCAGCAAAAACATGTGCATTTTCTAGGTCATAGACAGTGCTGTAGGCCTTAGTGAACTGCCAGAATAATTAACTCTGGATACAGTCACACAGGAAAGTGAAGCTACAGGTTTTGGTCCAATGAAACTTCAGACAAACCAGATCAGCTGAAGACTGAAGTTAAATGTTTGTAATTACTTGCACATTCGTGAGTTTCAAGAAATTATCTCCACAAGCATGCACAGATCTTTTCGTTCAACACATGGGAGGGCTAAAAACTTCCTCAGATGCTATGTAAATGGAGAATTAGTTTACATCTGATATGATGGACCATTCCTACATCTGCCTCAAGACATCTGTTGATATACTAAGGAATTTAAAAAAATGCTTTATTTGGCGATGCAGTAAAATCTAATCAGTGCATTTTATGAACGAGTTCCCTGGGTTTCTCTTGCTCATAAATATTAATAAATATTAGTATAAAAAATTAGAGGCCGAGTCATTCAATTCATATACTATATGTATAAATCTAGGCATTTGAATGTGGTATTAACACAGAGAAACAATAAACATTACCCTTGGTTTTTAATTCATTAAATGTTGCATATTTTCCAATAAAATAATCTCAAGGGACTTAATTAACCAAGTGAGAATTATTTCAGACAAGCAAAGAAGCTACATTTGTAGATGAAAACACAGGCTAAGAAGTTGGAATTTGCAGTAGAGATAAGCATACACATATGATCTCTGTGCACTGTAGTAACAAGAGGTACAGAGTTTTGTTTTATCTTGTTAGTGGATAGTCCCAGGTTATATAAGGTTATTTCCCATAAATGACCCAACGTCTCATCTGTCAAGTATCCCATTTGTGATTACAGTAACATAAAATGGGAAATAAATAGAACTGAACAATTGCTAATCCGGAAGGAGCAGACAATTTTAATTGACTGATGTCTGGCATCAATGTCAAGGAAGATCTTGGCATCATGGCTACCTGGAAATTAATGACTGCGATTTCTTCATCAGATGACAAGTAGAATCAAACAAAGATGAAATAAATTTGAAATATCATATTACAATACAAATCAGAGCTGCCTTGGTGAATGAAAGTGGTTTCATTCACTCATCAGCTTACCAGATAAGTCCTTCGCAGAAATCACTTTGATTGTCAGTCAAATTCATTAATCAAGTTTTAGAAAAGCTATTTGTAATTCCCATTGCATCTATCAGTAGGGCCGATATGAAAGGTAATACAAATACTGCCCTTTACACTGAGTGTGCTTCTGGATCTATCCCTAATACTACCTTTCCTAAGTGTTAGTCTCTCAAAGCACATTTCTGTTGATATTTACTATGTCCCTAAAGGACGGATCATGAACAAAAAAACAGCAATCATGACAGGAAAAAAAAAAAATGTACTCAGTTAGGGATACATAAGATATTAGCATGTCATGTGTTTATAATAATCAATTTGTACACAAATAAATCGCACTCAAGAGGAATATTAATGAGTATTTTTAAGAAGAGTTTAACAATAAAGCATGTTTTCAGAAGTTTGCTAACATCTTGATAAATGTACATATATTGCATATGAACAGAAACAAGAATTAACATGTATTTTGAATTTAAAAAGCAGTATAGCTGTTTTTTGCTGCCTGATTATTTCAAAAACATTTATTTTTCATGTGTAAGTACTGTACCAAGTAAGCACTTGATTGTATGAGCTTAGCTTTTGCTGATACATGTAACAAATACTTCGTATGTTCGTCTGCACTTCCACTGAATTGTATGAAAAAGCTATGGACTGCACATCTTCGTTAGCTCATTTTCCACAATGCTCTCATGACAGCTTATATACCATCTACATTAGGTCTGTTTGTCAAAACTCCACTGTGCCTTTCTGACAACAGATGTTTCGAAATGCGTCCTGTTTTGCTTGGCAAAGACTTATTTGAATAGACAGAAAGTTTCAGTTGAGAATTCAGCGATCATATAACTCTAGGTAAACTAACAAGTACAGAAAAACATTTAAAGCAATTGCCTGACTGTTTCTTCAGCTACCCTCCCAAATAACACAGAGCTCTGAATCCACAGGTACTCGGAATCACACTACGTGTCATGAGCATACAAAGTCAAGACCATGATAGCATTTTTTTCAGGAGGAATGCTAGGAAGAGCAGTAATTCCAAGACTTTAACATAAACAAATGAACAAACATTGTGATGTCTCCATCTGAGTGGTTCTTAGAGGAAATTAACTCACAAGTTTGATACTGCAGACTTTACACGTGAATACTCCTTGTTCTGATTCAGAAATCATCATTTTGAAATCATCTGTATCAGAAGTATGGATTACAGGTAAGATGTATACTAATCCAATTCTCTTATCCAAGCATGAAAGAAGGTGTCTTATGGAAAAGGAATGAATGAAAAAAAAAAAGTGTTTTGAAGTCCACTGTAAGCTCTGTCCTACTTTAAGAAAATTTCTATTATTTCAGTGCTGTGAGGCAGTCATCACCTCCTCAAACAACAACACAGCCAAACACATAGTTTTCCACCAGATAAGACTGAATAGGTGCTCCAGAACAATTGTTCAGTTAGGAATTTCTCCTTCTAAACTTATTTTCATAAGCAAATATCACATATATGAATTCAACATTATAAACCAAATACTACTTTAGTCTTATTATTAAGCTCATGTGCTGACGGCTTAAAAATAAATCTACATAGATTTTGCCACTGACATGGAGGGATTGTGATAATTCTTCATCCCTTTATCACTGCACTGTCTAAAAATGGCAAGATTAGAAATGCATAAGAAGTTATGAGGAACAGCTCCTAAGTAATAAAGCTATGTAAAGAAAATAGATTAATTTTATCAATTTATGATATTTCAAATATGAAGCATGGGAACAAAAGCATAGGAGACACTGATCAGAGTAGATCATTAATTATGCTTCTTAGAATTATCGTCCAACCTAAGTTACAGAGGTGACTTAGTATACATACCAAACTACAACACATGGTGGCATTCTCTAATATTAGTGAGAGTATCGCTTCTATTTGACCGTTGACATCATTATCCACGTCTTGAGTTATACTTAAGATTTTCACACTTCTTGACACAATCCTTTTGTTTTAAAACTACTTGTTTCCCAAGGATGAGTACAAAATAAATCATTGCCAGTTCCGAACACTGCTGAATATGGAGTTGAATATCACAAAATAAGAACAGCCAGGGAAGTAGTCACGTTGTCACTTAACTCCTTTTATTTCTAGGGTCGTGACACAATGTACTGCCAAAACACAGTCCTCATAGCACCAGTTTTAGACACCTTGGACTTGTTGACTACTTGTGATCCATGCTGGAGAAAAGCTGTCTGCCAAATTTCCTCGTTTGTACTGATGGGCCCTAACTGGGGAAGAACACTGGGAAGGCAGACAGAGGGGTGCAAGTACGGGTTCCCAAAGCTGCCAACTATGACATATTTCTGATTTTGGTAATTCGGAAGTTACTGTTTCTTGCTGTTCAGAGCAGCACGGAGCGGGCACTGGGTAGGAGGGCTGCAGACTGCACGGAAAAACCAAGCAGGCAGCATATAAAGCCACTCATTTGCGACGGCTCCGTCAGGTTGCCATCCCAGACATCGGACGCTTGGAAAGCTTCATGCGCTGTGCACTGCGCGCCCTCAAAAACACAGCAGAAGAAAGAAAAGGAAAAAAAACAAAAAAAAAAAAAAAAACAGGGCGGGGGGGAGAGGTGGGGATAGGGGTGCAATCAAGCATGACTCGCTACACCGCGGAACCGTCACCTCGCCGAGGGAAGTCCCCGAGCCCCGACTCCCTCGGCCACAACGCGAACCCCGGGAGGGGCTGAGCGGGGCTCGCCCTGCTCGGGAAGTTGTTGGCCACAGGTTGCCCGCTCCCGCCCTCCCCCCCGGGTGGGTCCGGCCACAGGCACGCACCTTGGCGCCGCAACCGCCGCNACCGCCGCCTCTTCCAGGCTCCTGCCTGATGACTGCCAAGTGCTTCAGAAATCAGCATCTGGAGAGAGCAATCTCCTTCTCCTAGGAGAGCTGTAATCACAGCCCTTCGGTCCCACCCCGCTCCAGCCTCCCTACACGCGCACACGCACACACACACACACACACACACACGCGGCACCGCTGGAGCTTTTTTGTCCTCCCGAGCTGAGGGGCGGTGAGGGAAAGGGGGTGGAGGAGGAACGGGAGAATAAAGGAAGAGGGGCGGGGGGTGCACCGATGCCGTTTTCTGGTGGCATACGGCGAGTTCCCAGCGGATCCTCCGCCAGCAACCACGCGAGCTACGCGAGAAACTCAGATCCCAAGGCGGAGAAGTGCGGGTTGAGATCAGCGAGGGGGGAGGACCACTGTCCTGGCCCACACGGGCTCCTCCTCGCACAGTTCAACGGGGCAGNGCCGCTTCTGCCGGATCAAGCCGCTGGCGATGGCCGCTGCCATGGCTGCTCGCCGGCTCGCCCACGCCGGCCGGCGCCGCGGTGGGCAGGGGGCGGGCGGCGGGGAGCTCAGCCCCGGCGGGACCCCATCCCCGGGAGCGCGGGCGAGCGGGCGCGGGAGCCTCCTCCGGGTCGAGNACACACACACACACACACGCGGCACCGCTGGAGCTTTTTTGTCCTCCCGAGCTGAGGGGCGGTGAGGGAAAGGGGGTGGAGGAGGAACGGGAGAATAAAGGAAGAGGGGCGGGGGGTGCACCGATGCCGTTTTCTGGTGGCATACGGCGAGTTCCCAGCGGATCCTCCGCCAGCAACCACGCGAGCTACGCGAGAAACTCAGATCCCAAGGCGGAGAAGTGCGGGTTGAGATCAGCGAGGGGGGAGGACCACTGTCCTGGCCCACACGGGCTCCTCCTCGCACAGTTCAACGGGGCAGGGAGGGATTTGGGGTGGTGAGGTAGAGGTACACCTAGGCAGCTGATGGGACCTTCCACACGGAAACCAGCATGTGTCCATTGACTGAGAGACGAGACCATGAACGGACTTCTAACTCGGAGTATAAACTCTTCTCTGATGTTTCAGAAATGCTTAAGGAGCTTCCCAAGACATTATATGCAAGCACTGTGTAAAATTCTTTCTAAAAGCTTTTTGTTTGTTAAGCTTGCTAGACATAGAATGCCTAAGGAGCCTCTGCCCCAAGGCTGTGAACAAGGAGTTCACAGTACGTTGCACATAATAAATACCATCTAAAATACTACAACTTATCTATTTTCTTTCATTTCTCCTTTCGACTAAGGATTCAATGTTTTTCACACTTACTTTCTACCAATCTAATGGTGAAACTTTCTAAGTTGTGACTAACCAGAGGTAAATAGAAAAAGGAAGTCAGTGGCTACACAGAAATAAGGTAAAGTTATCCTGTTGGGAAATCTATTGGTTTGCACAGGCAAACATCACAAAATGAATATATATAAAGTATAGATAAATATGTATATATATAATACTCTTTTTAAAGTGCTCTAATTTCTAGTCAGATGTTTCTTTAAACATGGAATGAAATGCAAGGACCCAAACGAACCAGACAAAGAACCTAAACAACAACAGTAGATGTTCCCGATGTGTATATATCCATCCAGAATAATTGACATTTAGAATTATTCCAAACTTTTCAATAGAGAACCTGTTGGTAATATTGGGTTCCTGTTTTAGCAGAAGCTTCAGTATCTCTGTTATTGACCATTATTTCCCTAAATCCTTTAATCTACAAAGAGCTATTTTTATACAAAGAGCAAAAGTGTATGGAAGGAACTCCCATATACAAGGATTTTGTATTAATTCTAGACCAACTAGGAGCAGAACATGCAGAATCGGATCTGGATAATACATTTTAATTCTATTTAAAAGTGTCTCTAAAGAGATTCAGCTAAAACACTAGCACTGGATTTTCCATCTGGCAATTTTTACAGAGCAGCAATTTCCTTACAACTGCTACAATTACCTGAACTAATGCAATTAAGAGGGAGGGATGTTTTTCGTAACTAGGTGTTTGTTTGTTTCTTCCAAATTTAACTTTCACTGTGCTCATTTTGCATTACGCTTTCCTTTTCCATACTTCGTAACAAGCAGAGAAGACCCGTGTTGTATTCTTTGGGTCCTCTCTTTGGAGGAAGCACTTTTCCATATGTCACTCCGGTGGAGCTCCCACTCGCTGCGTCTGTCCGCGCCCTGCTCATATCTGTTTCAGCACCATGGACAGCCGCAGGGAGACTAACCACGGGCGGCCCTGAAGCTTCATCCTCTGTCACCAACAGAGGAGGTAATGGGACACACACAGTTCGAAGTATTCTTCCAGACCTGGCTCCTGGATCCAAACAAAGGAGTGAATAAGAAGGAGCAGAATGAAACAAAGCCAAACACTCCATTATCTTGAATTTTTCTGGGAATTTTGGACTGGGGTACAAACAACCCGAGTTTTTGTTTATGTGACTTACTCCATCAAGAAAATTTCATGTTCCCTTTCCTGTAAGAAGTCCCCTATACTATCCAATGATACTATCCACTCTATGTTATCTGCTACTCTATTTCCATAGTTTCCTTCAAATACTGAACTTTTGCCAAAACACACGAATATTTTTCAATAGTATAGTGATCAGAGCGGTGGCGAAAGGGAATAACAAAGGTGAAGATGGGGTTGCAGACAGGATGAGTTGCATTTCTTATTGCAGAGATAAAAAACAATAGCTTTCTACTTGCATCTCAAAAATGCAGAGCAGTTGTTTACAGCATGAGGTTTTGCAAAGAAAACTCAAGAGAGCCATCTGCTGTCTTAACTTGTGATAAAATGTGTGCAATTTAGTCCAAGTGAAGTTTTAAATAACAGACGGATTGTGGAAGTAAGAATGTATCTACTATCTTAAAGACTAGTAAATACATAAGACTATGCATTTAGGACAAATTGAATTATCTTAGTTCATTATATTTGCTACATTAAAATAGAATTTTATTTCTGATTAGCAAAGTCTGCATGCGCAAATGAATGATTAAAAGCAGAAAAGGGGAAGGGATTTTCAATACTTTTTATTTTCCCACCTGTTCATTTCTAACTACTAATTTATTTTTAATTTCGAGAGTTTGCTAAAATAATAAGAAAAATGTAAATATATTTTTTAAGTTACTTGTTTAGATTAATTTTAGAGAAGACATTTACCAGTATAACATGTATATGAAATACTCTTTTACCATATTCTAGAGTATGAAATAGTATTATTTCATACATTTATTTTTGCTATGTTACTGAAAATAAAGCATCAGCTAATTTTAAATGTAAATTATAATGTGCCATTTTCAAGTATCAACGTTTAATATGTTTAACAAACCTTTAATATTAGTGCATATTTATAAGTTCTCACTGGGGCTTCCATTTTTAAAAATAGGATTCTATGCTTTATATCACAACCTAACCTAGATCTATAGACTGCGAAATTTTCATGATCAAAATTAACATCCTTATGGTTTAAAGCTATGAAGACTGTTCTTCCTTTTATAAACCACTATAAACAAAAAGGTATTACTACTGGTATGTTTCCCTCTCCATATTTTCCACCCAGATAACCTGAAACCATTACTCATATCAAAATAAAAAACCAAATAAAACCTTAAGAAAAATACCATGAAGCTCCTAAGAGGCATAGATTTTCTAAAAGTGTGAAATGCCCATGTCATTGCTGCTCAACATTTCCTTGTTTCCTGAGATCTAGTTTTTATTGCAATTGCTTTCTAGAAATTGACACAGCTTTCCTGTCTGGCTAACTACTCTAGAATATGATACTGCAAATTCATCTTGTTTTATATTCTAGAAGGAATTTGTTGAGTGTTGTGAATCTCAAAGTTCTTCAGGTCTCTAAGGGGTTGAAGATCATTTTTTGTCACTGAAAAAACAAGTATTTATTTATTTATTTTTAAGAAAGTCTGCGCTATAGTTGCTAAGAAGATTAATTTGGTACTCCGTAAACTTCCTTTCAAAGTGGGAAGGCTTCTCTAGGAATAAAATTACCAATGTAGGCCTAAGAATTGCACGGTATACATAACACTACATCTGAGCAATTGAACAAAACAAAAAAAAATAATGTAATTTCAAGAAAAGACGTTTCAGCAGTGAAAATTACTTGTTTTTAAATTCCAGTTGATTAATTGCATCAACCTTCCAGTGCGCTTGATGAGACAGTAGGCTGATTACTGGAGTGTTGTTTCTGGCTAGACTTATGTTTCTGAACACTTCTCACCACTGATCATAAAGTTATTGAAGCTTGCTGATAATTTTTTGGGGTTTTTTTTGAGAATAATTTGAGTGTCTAACTTCATCCTACATATTAAGACCTATCAAACTATGCACAATGAAAAAATAAGAAAAATGGATACAGAGCTAAAGATAGGATTAGTCATTTATTAGTAATTTAATCACAAACTTTTATCTGCCTTAGGTATGCAATTTTTTTACACAGGGAGGATGCTGGGCTTATGAGAGCAATTNTATATATATATAAACCATATATATGTATATATACTATTTACAGGACTGAACATATTTTATCCAGTGTCTTCACACATTCTGCACTGTCTTGACTTTATGTATCTAAGTCATTTGAAGAACTCCTAATGAATAATAACGTATGTGCAAGAGTAAATGAACCCAGTGTGCAAGAAAGTCATACATTAGATTACTGTTTATGGAGAAAATTATGAGAAACTAAACATCAATATGCACAACGTTTAAGTCACTATACCAGTTCAATGCCAATTGCTTGGCTAATGCAATATTTTTTCTTTTACTTAAAACAGTTTCTTCCAAACATGACCTGTGACATGTCTACAACTCAGTAG
>VXAB01003114.1:7973-54596 GCA_013399175.1 Odontophorus gujanensis | reverse complement strand
TCATTCTCCTTGTAAATTACTCTTAACCTATCTGTGAACTGCTGCAACTTAGAATTCTGAATATCCCAATCACTTCTTGCTTGACTTTAAAGAACATTAAGAATGAAGTTTATTAAATATGCTAATATGTTTCAAAACTTGGGCATCTATGCTTTTATACTGCTGTGTATCAAAAGTACTCAGTTTTCAGTCTCAAGATTCACAATGTGTTCAAGACGCCAAATTCATATCTGCTAACATTTACTGATTATTTAAGAAGTTCTAGGTTTTATATATATATATATAAACCATATATATGTATATATACTANGCTAAAACCAAAAATTTGCCACTGGTGTCCTTTAATCAGTGCTCCAGTGACAAACCACAATTCTCATTAAAGAAAAAAAAAAACAAAACAATATACATTGCTACTCCATACATATGCTTAGTTCAGTTTAAGTATCAGAGACCTAAAAGCAGTGGAAAGTTTCTACAGAAATTTGTCATTGTAACTCAACATCTGTTGCATTTGCTTATCTAGCCACAACAGGACTGCATTATCTTTTCCTTGAGTTCTGAAATAAATAGCAGGCATTGCCATCACTTTGTCAAGGAACTTAAAATCACTACAATATGAGTCTGACAAATTTTTGTTGAACAGAAACAGAAGAAATACCACTCCTGAAAACAGAAGAAACATTATTCCTGAGAACAAAAATCTAGTCCCAAGTCTACAGCGGATTTCCTCTAGAGTCAATACAGTTGACAGAGCATGACAATATCTATTATACTTGCTTGACTTAATACTTTCCTTTGAAAGCTTCCTACTCTTAAAACAGAAAAAAATTAAGAAGATTGCAATGAACATATTCAGCCTCTTGAATGGAATCAGCACAAATATTGTCTTTTACACACCTTGATTTTTGATGATTCTAAAAAGATTTATGGCCTCCAGAAAAGTAGACATCATACAAAATTTCCAGCTACAAAGGAAAAAAATCCCACCTTTCCTGACAACAGTGATTCTGGAATACATACATGGATTCACACACGGGACAATTCCTTTCTATTCTGTGACGCTATTTCACAAGAGAAAACTTGTATTTAAGAGAACTTGGGATGTTTGGTATGGTAATATTTCATTCAACTGCCTTTTCTGTGTGCCATTCTAAAGTGCATAACCTGCCTGCACATGACACAACATGTAAATTCCAGTTTAAACATTGAACTTACATCTTCTGACTTAAGTTAGCAGGAAACCATATATAAAGATTACAGTGTTTTTTGAAAGACTTTCCTAATAATTTTTTTAAAACCTTACATTAGGGTTTCTCACTTTCCTGAGAACAGATATGAAAACATGTAATGTTATATTTCTGGACTGTAAGAACAAGAGAGGTATTGGATTTTGATTATATCACAGAAAGCCAGGAGGAAAAAAAACACATTATAACCTTTACAAGGAAATGCCGAAGACAAGGGTTACTATGAGCTTAGACATATTGAAATTGTTAGCCTGAGAAACATACATACACACACAGGTACAGCAAATAACTTAGGGAAAAAACTTGTCTTTTTTGTGCTATCTAACCTAAAATTGGCAGTGCAATTAATAAGCTAAAATAACTTTTTGGAAGACAGCTGTCTTTGTTTATAATTCATCTGCTATTAATTTTCAAGTAACTTCAGTATTGCTGGATGCTTAATATTATTTTGGAGACATATGAGGAAAAATAATTCCTGAAATCCAAAATCCTACTATTTTCTTGTTCTATAGGCAGAGTAATAAAGTATTCCTCTGGATACAGTTGACCAGGACAAGTTAAGTCTCTGAATGAAACATACTGCAACCTTGGTGAATCCATAGGGTAAACTTTGTTCTCCTCAGAGATCTTTTCATATTAGGGGTTCACATGCAACTAATGTTTTCCTGAAAGGCTGCATGGTGTTCTTCCTTCTTTCTAAACAAACAAGTTTAGTGCACTGTCTACTAATTCTATTGAATAGAGTAAATTAATGACAAATATTAATTTCTATTTTTTAGTTTATTTAGATATTCAGAAGTATCTGACATGATGATGCTATCTATATTAGCATAAGAAGTTCCTATTGTATTTTCCACTTAATGTTTCTTTGTTTCTGCAATATTTTCTTTAACAGAAGGATTTTCTTTGCACATGCTTAACTCTATAAAGGAAAAAAAAGCAAAAATAAAAATAATTATTATCTTCTACAAAAATACCAGAGGGATATTACTGAGCTGGCATTCATGATTTTTAGCTCAAATAACCTAGACTTTATTATTAGCACCAATAGCATGACCTGATAGTTTCGTAGTGACCTAGAAACCTAAACTATGAAGAATTTCACAGTCAAGATTGTTAACTCAGCAAAACATTCCAATAACATATTGCACTGCTCTAATGTGCAGTGCAATTATCTGATTTGCCAGCAGTGGACAGTGTTACTCTAGTTATCTACAGATATATTGACTGGTGAATAACTTGCAACACAAACTGGTAAGTTTTCCTTCTACTACTTGCGCTGCTGCAAGAACCTAGAATTATTTGTACCAGTCAAAAGCTGAGGTAAACTGTATGGTTGAGATATTTTTCAGCATTTGTGTGGTAGCAGTTTTATTCTGCCTTTCTTTAAACAAACGAACAAGAAAAATCTATTTTAAGGTAACTTAAAAATATATATATATACAGACTTACATATATGTTTTTTCTCACTTCCAATCTTAATCAGTTTAATTCTTAGAAGTTGTTCCAATATACAAAATTAAAATTCCTTCTTTCTTCCCCTTAGTAAATTCATGGTAATCACAATGAATTTGTAGATCTTTCTAAGCATCTTACTATTTTGCATTGCTTCTATAAGATTTTTATGTTAAAAAATCTATAAAATCAACAAGACAAAAAAATTAAACCGTATATTAACTTCAGAATATTGCAGAAGCTAAGCTGTAGCATAGATAATGGTTAAGGAGAGAAGACATAATTGCAACATCAACACACTGAGCTGAAGAAGGATTAGCTATGAATCAACTTAGCTCGTTGAAAGAGATTTTCCATTCATCTTAGACAGAAAGAAGATCCAAGCATTTGAGAGAAGTAAATCAGACTTAATTGAAAATTATCTTCCTAGAGCTACAAGTTACAGCAACCATCTTTTAATCCCAATATTCAAATGTCATATTAAGCTCCCCCTAAAATTCATACCAGTCTAGCTCTATTATACAAGTGCACTTTTCACATAAGGATAAATGGTGTCTTAAAAGCATAATGTTCACTATCTACCGGATGTAGCTGAAAATTTACAAATAGGGGCTAATAATCAGCAGACAATACATATAAAGAGGGTACTTAGAAAGTCTACCACATCTATGCTTTCTTTCCATTTGAAAAGTCAGTCACAGATTTAATATTTTCTTTTTCTCACTTGTTACTGTTCACCTTGATTATGGCATTGGTACAGTTTACCATGCAATCTGTCCACATACAAAGCTGTAAAAGTTGTACATGAGTCGAGGAAGTGGGCATGCATTTCTCAGTGATTGGATAGTCACAGATCAGCCTAAGACTATTCTGAAATTGTCTCCCAGGAAGCTGGAAGGTTCAGAAGGGTTGGTTTATTGAGTTATATTGCTTATAGCCAGCAGTACTTCAATACTTGAAAAACCTTAGCATTCAGTAGGATGATGACTGATTCACAGCCTCTCACTGACGGGATAGGAGTGAATGTGAAGACATCAGTTTATGGATGAATGAAATAAAAACAGAAAGTTGGACTAGACTGAGAGATCTCATGAAACTGCCCTCAGATCTTACATACACTTAGTCTTTAACATAGGTAGGCAGAACCCTGCCCCTTCACAAGGTTCACTTTTCCCAATCCATTCATCTTGAATCCAAACTTGCTACTGTTGATCTCAAGCCTTTTGGACTTACTTGTTACCAGAAATCTCCATGTGTACTTTGCTTTGGCCTTTTTTGCTCAGATAAGGAAACATAACTCTTTACATATGTATATATAAATTTCTCACCAATATCAAAGATTTTTGACTTATTTCCATGAAAACTTGTTTTAGCTGCAGATGTAGGAAGGAAGATCTAAATTAGTACCAGGAAACAGCTTGATGAGTGGAAGCTCTCTTTGATGCAATTCAAAGCTGTGCTCTGTAAATAATAAGCGAGTGGTTCTGGCTATGCTACACTGACAAGGAAGAACAGAACTCATTATAAATGGAACACACTGGCAGCCAAATTACTGCAAACCATAGCTCCTTGACTAATATTCTCTCTTCAGATACAAAGCATTTTTTTCTGGGCTTTAGAGTCTCAAGCATAAATGACCTAAACATCATTTATTGTCAGAAAAGATATTTACTTACCACTGCAGTTTTACACATTGGAATAGGGCGCTATATTTGCTGTAATTATAATTCTTATAAGTTTTTAACGATTTTGTTTAAAGTCGTCTTACACAAAATAATAGTGCTTTGATTATTCTCTCATTTTTAAATCTGATCACTAAAAGTCTTGGGTTCAGGCAGGCTAACTTCCATAGAAATCAATTATTATTATTTGAAATCTCCTAATTAAACAAACAAACAAACAAAGCTAAAATAAACCCAAACAAACAAAACCAACTCTCTCCCAGTGCACTGTGGAAATATGATCAAACTTGTACCTAATTTCCTTTTGAAAAATATCAGCACCTTGTGGACCAGCTTCATCAGTATTTCAAGATTTGTACCATATCTAAACCAATTTGCTTGCTTAACACTGCTAAAAGCTTAGGGGAATACAAAGAAAGAGCACAGTAATCTGAAATAATGATGAGTATTGATGTCTATTTTATATAAGGATTTGCAAGAATACTAAAAAAAAAACCTTCACCGAAGTTCTTTATACTAAAAAAAGGTTTCAGGTTTCTAGAACCTGAGAGCGGAAGACATATTTACTGAAACCTAGTTTACATTCATTGTAGAATAGTTTCAATTGAAAGGGACCTCTGGACATCCTCTTACAAAAATTTGTGAAGGAGAAATCTGTGCATGCAGACCTATATCGGAACAACATACAGACATTTCTAAATTTGATATTTCTGTATTCCAAAACTCTATTCTGATTCTGCTTTACAGGGGGATTTTTTAATTAAAAATGCATGCAAAAGAATTAAAAATGCTTTAACTGATAAGCTCCCAAGACACATTTTTTTCTCTGAAATTATTTATGACCAGAAGACAGCAAATTTAACAATGAGCTGTTGTCAATTTAAGCCATGTTTGTTTTTTAGATGAAAGTATGAATGCTCTTTGCTGTAAATCACTCCCAAGTTGCAAGAAATTTTCCAAGAAGGAAGACAAACATCCAACTCCTTCAAATAGTCTGGTTGTAAAAGAATATTTCACTTTAAAATGTATTTCCGAGCTGAGGCAAATGTTTGTTTTAAAATACTGTATAATTCCTCGGTCTTTTATATGTGCCTAATGCTTATTCTGTTCTCTGAGCTAAATGAATTTATTAATTAAAAAACCTATTTGATGTAATTCTGCTGTAAAATGAAACATTTTCTTGAGAAAGAAGATAACTTCATTCCTTCAAAGCAATAGTCCCTTTTGATATGTCCATGGGAAAATTAATTTTAGTATCATTTGAATTAAAAGGCTATCTAAAGCCACCAACTTGCTTTGGGTTGTTTTGCTCTAGATGAACCTAAGTGCTGTCTAAATATTCTATTTTTCCAAGGCCATCAGTGATGCTCACATTTTCACTCTTCTGATTTCATCACCTATCCATACCAGCAATGGCTTCCTCACATAATGCATAACAGTGGAAGGAAATCAGTGCTGTTGCCAGCATGAGAGCATACTTCTGATATACAGGAAAAAGTCATGCTCGCTTTTGTATAAAAAGGGATATCATCTCACTGGTGACTGTTTGCTCTTTTACTATAGCAGTAATCAATATTCTTAGCTTAGAAACGGAAATCTGAAGAAAAAAGAAGTTTATTCTTGTTGTGCTCACTATTATTTTCAATTATCATTCATCTCTTTCTTACCTTGACTGCATGTCAAATAAAAGATTAAATAAATAAACAAACAAACAGACTTAAAAAATTATTACTATCTTATGAGTGGAAAAAAGAAATCAGGACATATTATTTCCAAGCCTAGTGCATGAAGAATCAGCACAACCCATCTCATTTGTAATGCTGTCATAAATGGCTAGTTTACAATTGAAAGTAGTAGCTAGTTTTGACAAAGAGATTAGGAAAAAAACAAAACAAGATGCAGACTAATTTCACTGGGAAGTTAACCACTTGGAAGTGGTGGAACATCTTTCCTCTCCTTGCTCTATGCACTGTAACCATCTGGTGACACAAGGAGCAATAGAAATGCTTAAGCTCACTCAAAACAAGATCAAATATAATTTCTTTGTTCTCTGTTTATATATACATATAAACTGCCCCAAGCAGTAAGAATGATGTACTAACTGTTAAGGATTATGTTGCACTTGTTTGCTTAGACAATACTAATTTTCAGAGCCATTAATCTTTGTGAGTCACATTCAGTCAGACACGCTTCTGGTACTGAGCAGTAACAGAAATGATATAATGCGCTTTTACTACCATTTGTCTCCAACTTTTCTCTCTCCCTTGATTCCCTTCCATCCACAGGTCTTACCTTTACACTCATCATTCTGAATTCTGCATTTGTTTAACTATCCTTGAACTGATTTTACACTAAACAGTCACTGTGAAGAATGCCTTAAGAACAGGAATTCAGTCAGAAAGCCCTTATTTAAATTGGAAGTTTTTGTTACAAGGTTACCACAATGTCCAGACCTTCCCTTTCATGTTGCAGCAAAAGGAAACAGCTTGAACAGAAGGAATGGAGTGCCTGGTTCATAGACTCACAGCCCTGTTGTCTGCAAAGGACATACAATAAAAATGTCTCGTGATTTCTACAGCTGCAAGCAAGCGTATATCTACAGACTGTATCAAAGAATGAGCATCTTTTACTGCAGCACCAGTTGTGCATGAATGCAGTAGAAACTAACCAAGGTCTAATATTTAAAATAATAGAGGGTGAGACAAAAATGGGTTAAAATAAAAAGAATTGAGCAAAAGGGGGGAAAGGGATGGAGCTTGAGCAAGAACAATAAGGAATGCACTGATAGTGAGGAGCACCCTAATAGACTGCACTGGAACTAGCTGATACCACAAAACTGAAGATAGCAACCAGAAGAAGCTGGAGCAGCATCTCCAACTGCAGCGAGGTGAAAAGTGCATAGCGAGGAAGATCTGTGGCTTTCACCTTTAGGACCCCCACCCATAACCACTGAGAGATGCTGTGCATGTTCACCCGAAGAAATTCAAGGTGGGACTTATGGAAATGACTTCTTAGAGTTAATTGTAATGGTACATTCCAGTTCTCAGAAATGTAATGAATATGTATGCTTTATGCTCTTAAAAATGTAGTCGCTTCTCCCTTCAGTGTGCAAGTTAGGCAGGGCTGCTCCCCCTTGCACCCAGTGTGTATGCAGTGCCAAATAAACGTGCTTTATAACCTAACTCTAGATTATAGAGTTTGTTTCTGCATATCAAGAGGATTCACGTCCTAGCCTCTGGAGAGAGCTTTGGTTGTAAATGCCAGAGTAAAAAATACATATAATTCCAGAGTACTTTATAGAGCAATTGAAGAATAAAATAAAAATTCATTTTTGTTAGTAAGGACAAGGAATCACAGATGAAGCATTTTATTCACAAAACACATGATTTTGCTTGACCAGGAAACTCCTTGCAAAAAATAAGCCTAATAAAAAAAAATAATAATACCATGGACATAGGGCAATTCCAAGACTTTATTACTGAGGGAAAGAGAATGCTATGGACTCCAGGAACTTCTAGAGGCTCTCCAGTTCTCCTTCCTGAGAAGACAGAGACTAATATGACGCAAGTCTCACTTAGAGAGAGAATTTTTTCAAATAAACTCTGTAAAAAAAAGCTAAGTTTGACTAGAGTCACTCCAGTTCCACCTGAAAGTAAGAAAACAGAATAAAAATGGCTTAGGAGAGAAGAAATATGGAGGAGAAGGCTACCATCACAGACAAGGGGGAAGACAGGATCTCAGACAAGCTGGGAAGAAACTGCCAGTTCCCGGAACAGAAGGGTTCAACGTTTCTCCCCACCATAGGGATATCTACTGGGTAAGATTTGCACACACAGCTACACCAAGAGCTTTCCCAGGGAAACTTAAAAATCTCGACAGCATTACTCCACATTTTAGCACAATAGTAGTCGGTCATATTATTCAAGTTCTTGGTTAACTTCAGAGGTTTTGCATACAGTAATTTACTATCAGCAATTCAGAAGAATCTGTAATCTGTCGCTTTTATAAACAGCACTATTCCCTAACCTAGCTGTGAGAGTTCTCATTGGACACAACCAGATTCTTTAAGGGAATTTGAGAAAGAGCCACTTGGAATGCAATTGGATTAATTGGTCTGTGAAATAATAAAACATAATTGTGAAGGTTCACATACTGAACACAATGGGACTTATAGTGATGATTGGGCATCATCACTCGGAATATAAACTCAGCTATTCCCAGATCCTCTGACATGTGAGGAAAAGCTAAAACATAATCACAGAATCACAGAATTGTAGGTGTTGGAAGGGACCTCTAGAGATCACCTAGTCCAACACCCTGCCAAAGCAGGCTCCCTAGACCAGGTTGCACAGGTCTAGGGGAGCAAAGGGGCTGTATATTCTTCCAAATTTCTCTGCCCTTTTCACGCAACAGTAAATATGAATGACTGGCTCAGTTAACCCATCTAAGCAACGTTAGATAAAAACCTTATTTATCAACTAGGAAGAATATTTGCACATGAATTCTGTTCTGAGCTGTTCACTGACCTGTTTTCCCAATTATTTCAGACATAAAGATTCAATTGACTACATTGTTTGAGAGAACATAGAAATTGAAATTTGTATTCAATATGACTTTGAAACCCTCTTTTATGCCAACCTACTTTATAACAAGCACTTATTTTTATTATAGTGATAACACTAATTAAGTGTAAGGCAAAAATTCAGTGATTTTGATAGATAAGACCCAAAACAGCTGCCAAGTACAGTACTCCAAATTGATTTTGGATGCATTTTAAAATGTTTATCTCTGTTGCGGTTGTGTGGAGAGAGTTGCTGCTTGTTATTTCTGCTCACATATTTATTTATGCATCAAGAAATATGAAAAAGCATAATTAAACACTTCAGTATACATGGTCTGTAGCTTTTCAGTTGCGATGGTCAGAGAACATTGTGTAATATGCTTAATGCAACCCATTAGAAATTTACAACCAAAAACTGCCTGCACTGAAATAAACGCTCTGTATCATAAATGTAGGACGTTGTTGTCCTGAACAGTGAGAAGAACTGTGCCACCTTTCTCTAAAAGAGGACTTATTTAAAACNTTAAATTGGAAGTTTTTGTTACAAGGTTACCACAATGTCCAGACCTTCCCTTTCATGTTGCAGCAAAAGGAAACAGCTTGAACAGAAGGAATGGAGTGCCTGGTTCATAGACTGTAAGTCTCACAGCCCTGTTGTCTGCAAAGGACATACAATAAAAATGTCTCGTGATTTCTACAGCTGCAAGCAAGCGTATATCTACAGACTGTATCAAAGAATGAGCATCTTTTACTGCAGCACCAGTTGTGCATGAATGCAGTAGAAACTAACCAAGGTCTAATATTTAAAATAATAGAGGGTGAGACAAAAATGGGTTAAAATAAAAAGAATTGAGCAAAAGGGGGGAAAGGGATGGAGCTTGAGCAAGAACAATAAGGAATGCACTGATAGTGAGGAGCACCCTAATAGACTGCACTGGAACTAGCTGATACCACAAAACTGAAGATAGCAACCAGAAGAAGCTGGAGCAGCATCTCCAACTGCAGCGAGGTGAAAAGTGCATAGCGAGGAAGATCTGTGGCTTTCACCTTTAGGACCCCCACCCATAACCACTGAGAGATGCTGTGCATGTTCACCCGAAGAAATTCAAGGTGGGACTTATGGAAATGACTTCTTAGAGTTAATTGTAATGGTACATTCCAGTTCTCAGAAATGTAATGAATATGTATGCTTTATGCTCTTAAAAATGTAGTCGCTTCTCCCTTCAGTGTGCAAGTTAGGCAGGGCTGCTCCCCCTTGCACCCAGTGTGTATGCAGTGCCAAATAAACGTGCTTTATAACCTAACTCTAGATTATAGAGTTTGTTTCTGCATATCAAGAGGATTCACGTCCTAGCCTCTGGAGAGAGCTTTGGTTGTAAATGCCAGAGTAAAAAATACATATAATTCCAGAGTACTTTATAGAGCAATTGAAGAATAAAATAAAAATTCATTTTTGTTAGTAAGGACAAGGAATCACAGATGAAGCATTTTATTCACAAAACACATGATTTTGCTTGACCAGGAAACTCCTTGCAAAAAATAAGCCTAATAAAAAAAAATAATAATACCATGGACATAGGGCAATTCCAAGACTTTATTACTGAGGGAAAGAGAATGCTATGGACTCCAGGAACTTCTAGAGGCTCTCCAGTTCTCCTTCCTGAGAAGACAGAGACTAATATGACGCAAGTCTCACTTAGAGAGAGAATTTTTTCAAATAAACTCTGTAAAAAAAAGCTAAGTTTGACTAGAGTCACTCCAGTTCCACCTGAAAGTAAGAAAACAGAATAAAAATGGCTTAGGAGAGAAGAAATATGGAGGAGAAGGCTACCATCACAGACAAGGGGGAAGACAGGATCTCAGACAAGCTGGGAAGAAACTGCCAGTTCCCGGAACAGAAGGGTTCAACGTTTCTCCCCACCATAGGGATATCTACTGGGTAAGATTTGCACACACAGCTACACCAAGAGCTTTCCCAGGGAAACTTAAAAATCTCGACAGCATTACTCCACATTTTAGCACAATAGTAGTCGGTCATATTATTCAAGTTCTTGGTTAACTTCAGAGGTTTTGCATACAGTAATTTACTATCAGCAATTCAGAAGAATCTGTAATCTGTCGCTTTTATAAACAGCACTATTCCCTAACCTAGCTGTGAGAGTTCTCATTGGACACAACCAGATTCTTTAAGGGAATTTGAGAAAGAGCCACTTGGAATGCAATTGGATTAATTGGTCTGTGAAATAATAAAACATAATTGTGAAGGTTCACATACTGAACACAATGGGACTTATAGTGATGATTGGGCATCATCACTCGGAATATAAACTCAGCTATTCCCAGATCCTCTGACATGTGAGGAAAAGCTAAAACATAATCACAGAATCACAGAATTGTAGGTGTTGGAAGGGACCTCTAGAGATCACCTAGTCCAACACCCTGCCAAAGCAGGCTCCCTAGACCAGGTTGCACAGGTCTAGGGGAGCAAAGGGGCTGTATATTCTTCCAAATTTCTCTGCCCTTTTCACGCAACAGTAAATATGAATGACTGGCTCAGTTAACCCATCTAAGCAACGTTAGATAAAAACCTTATTTATCAACTAGGAAGAATATTTGCACATGAATTCTGTTCTGAGCTGTTCACTGACCTGTTTTCCCAATTATTTCAGACATAAAGATTCAATTGACTACATTGTTTGAGAGAACATAGAAATTGAAATTTGTATTCAATATGACTTTGAAACCCTCTTTTATGCCAACCTACTTTATAACAAGCACTTATTTTTATTATAGTGATAACACTAATTAAGTGTAAGGCAAAAATTCAGTGATTTTGATAGATAAGACCCAAAACAGCTGCCAAGTACAGTACTCCAAATTGATTTTGGATGCATTTTAAAATGTTTATCTCTGTTGCGGTTGTGTGGAGAGAGTTGCTGCTTGTTATTTCTGCTCACATATTTATTTATGCATCAAGAAATATGAAAAAGCATAATTAAACACTTCAGTATACATGGTCTGTAGCTTTTCAGTTGCGATGGTCAGAGAACATTGTGTAATATGCTTAATGCAACCCATTAGAAATTTACAACCAAAAACTGCCTGCACTGAAATAAACGCTCTGTATCATAAATGTAGGACGTTGTTGTCCTGAACAGTGAGAAGAACTGTGCCACCTTTCTCTAAAAGAGGACTTATTTAAAACTCTCAAGCACTTAACCCCAGCTTGTTCAGAAGTAAAAAGCAGGATTTGTCTTAAGCAAGGATAAAAATAGCAGGGGAAGGCTGATATACCTGANAGAAACTAACCAAGGTCTAATATTTAAAATAATAGAGGGTGAGACAAAAATGGGTTAAAATAAAAAGAATTGAGCAAAAGGGGGGAAAGGGATGGAGCTTGAGCAAGAACAATAAGGAATGCACTGATAGTGAGGAGCACCCTAATAGACTGCACTGGAACTAGCTGATACCACAAAACTGAAGATAGCAACCAGAAGAAGCTGGAGCAGCATCTCCAACTGCAGCGAGGTGAAAAGTGCATAGCGAGGAAGATCTGTGGCTTTCACCTTTAGGACCCCCACCCATAACCACTGAGAGATGCTGTGCATGTTCACCCGAAGAAATTCAAGGTGGGACTTATGGAAATGACTTCTTAGAGTTAATTGTAATGGTACATTCCAGTTCTCAGAAATGTAATGAATATGTATGCTTTATGCTCTTAAAAATGTAGTCGCTTCTCCCTTCAGTGTGCAAGTTAGGCAGGGCTGCTCCCCCTTGCACCCAGTGTGTATGCAGTGCCAAATAAACGTGCTTTATAACCTAACTCTAGATTATAGAGTTTGTTTCTGCATATCAAGAGGATTCACGTCCTAGCCTCTGGAGAGAGCTTTGGTTGTAAATGCCAGAGTAAAAAATACATATAATTCCAGAGTACTTTATAGAGCAATTGAAGAATAAAATAAAAATTCATTTTTGTTAGTAAGGACAAGGAATCACAGATGAAGCATTTTATTCACAAAACACATGATTTTGCTTGACCAGGAAACTCCTTGCAAAAAATAAGCCTAATAAAAAAAAATAATAATACCATGGACATAGGGCAATTCCAAGACTTTATTACTGAGGGAAAGAGAATGCTATGGACTCCAGGAACTTCTAGAGGCTCTCCAGTTCTCCTTCCTGAGAAGACAGAGACTAATATGACGCAAGTCTCACTTAGAGAGAGAATTTTTTCAAATAAACTCTGTAAAAAAAAGCTAAGTTTGACTAGAGTCACTCCAGTTCCACCTGAAAGTAAGAAAACAGAATAAAAATGGCTTAGGAGAGAAGAAATATGGAGGAGAAGGCTACCATCACAGACAAGGGGGAAGACAGGATCTCAGACAAGCTGGGAAGAAACTGCCAGTTCCCGGAACAGAAGGGTTCAACGTTTCTCCCCACCATAGGGATATCTACTGGGTAAGATTTGCACACACAGCTACACCAAGAGCTTTCCCAGGGAAACTTAAAAATCTCGACAGCATTACTCCACATTTTAGCACAATAGTAGTCGGTCATATTATTCAAGTTCTTGGTTAACTTCAGAGGTTTTGCATACAGTAATTTACTATCAGCAATTCAGAAGAATCTGTAATCTGTCGCTTTTATAAACAGCACTGTTCCCTAACCTAGCTGTGAGAGTTCTCATTGGACACAACCAGATTCTTTAAGGGAATTTGAGAAAGAGCCACTTGGAATGCAATTGGATTAATTGGTCTGTGAAATAATAAAACATAATTGTGAAGGTTCACATACTGAACACAATGGGACTTATAGTGATGATTGGGCATCATCACTCGGAATATAAACTCAGCTATTCCCAGATCCTCTGACATGTGAGGAAAAGCTAAAACATAATCACAGAATCACAGAATTGTAGGTGTTGGAAGGGACCTCTAGAGATCACCTAGTCCAACACCCTGCCAAAGCAGGCTCCCTAGACCAGGTTGCACAGGTCTAGGGGAGCAAAGGGGCTGTATATTCTTCCAAATTTCTCTGCCCTTTTCACGCAACAGTAAATATGAATGACTGGCTCAGTTAACCCATCTAAGCAACGTTAGATAAAAACCTTATTTATCAACTAGGAAGAATATTTGCACATGAATTCTGTTCTGAGCTGTTCACTGACCTGTTTTCCCAATTATTTCAGACATAAAGATTCAATTGACTACATTGTTTGAGAGAACATAGAAATTGAAATTTGTATTCAATATGACTTTGAAACCCTCTTTTATGCCAACCTACTTTATAACAAGCACTTATTTTTATTATAGTGATAACACTAATTAAGTGTAAGGCAAAAATTCAGTGATTTTGATAGATAAGACCCAAAACAGCTGCCAAGTACAGTACTCCAAATTGATTTTGGATGCATTTTAAAATGTTTATCTCTGTTGCGGTTGTGTGGAGAGAGTTGCTGCTTGTTATTTCTGCTCACATATTTATTTATGCATCAAGAAATATGAAAAAGCATAATTAAACACTTCAGTATACATGGTCTGTAGCTTTTCAGTTGCGATGGTCAGAGAACATTGTGTAATATGCTTAATGCAACCCATTAGAAATTTACAACCAAAAACTGCCTGCACTGAAATAAACGCTCTGTATCATAAATGTAGGACGTTGTTGTCCTGAACAGTGAGAAGAACTGTGCCACCTTTCTCTAAAAGAGGACTTATTTAAAACTCTCAAGCACTTAACCCCAGCTTGTTCAGAAGTAAAAAGCAGGATTTGTCTTAAGCAAGGATAAAAATAGCAGGGGAAGGCTGATATACCTGAGAAAGGAAGGATAAATTACTACACAAAATAAGAAATATGAAGAAAATGGTTTCCCGTTGATGGAGAAGAACTATATAGAATAACTCAGAAAGGAGGATGGCAAATGTAAGTTAATGCAATTGTTTTAAAAGTGTCAGATTTAAGAAGATTGCTTATTGTATTATTCAGTATAAAAATACTAAAGCATTCTTTTTGTTATGGTCTTCACATATCTATTTCTGTTAGAAACATATTTGATAAAGACTTTTAATAAAGTTTGAGTCACTTAATGGTTACTGACACAGCCACTTAGGCTAAAGCATAAATTAAAGTGTTTGAACTTTTTAATTTCAGCTGATGTCTTATTTACATGTGAATGAGCAGAGGCAGGACATGGAAATTAAAACCAATGTTTAAAGAAGTTCTACTTGCATCTGCTTTTTAACAGTATTAGGACCAAATCCAGTTTCCATTTAAGGAACATTTCCTCAAAACAATTAAAAGTAAACAGAAAATAGATCCTAGAAAAGAACTCCATTCTTACACTAGAGATTCAGAAAAACACTGCTTACCTATGCATTCTGTTGAATGAAGATAATTTGCACTTCACTGATGGCTTCATACATAAAAGTGACTGTGTGAGAATATATCTTTGAGCTCATTCTCAATTTTCTATACTATTAAATGAAAGACACTGCAGAATTTCATTAAACAGTTACATCAAGATTTTATATCATACTAGGCATAAGTACATGCACATAAGAAGAACACGGTTTATTACTTATTGTGAATAGCATGAAATGAAGCACACTAGAAGGGTTCTCTTTAAAACGGTATACAAGTTTAACTTAATTATGTACCTAAATACTCAGATAACAGAAAGGTTAAACATGAGATGGGCATTGGCAATTGTTATTTCCACAGTGAAGCAGAAAGAGAAAAATACAGTCACAGTTCTACAAGTACAAATTTAGATTTGGAAACTCAAGTTGGTCTTTCAACATCTGCCTTAGTATTTTGGAATTAGTGAATATACGATTGCCAATACTGTTTCTTTTTGTTTGTTTGTTTGTTTTAAATAAAAAAAATAATGGAGAGGATAAAAATAATATGTCTTTTCAGAACTTTTGCACATATCTGCTGGTTTGTGCATATTATTCATTAATTGCTCCTATAGCAAGGAATATAAGAACATAGGAAGAAATTTGGAAAGGACTGCTTAGAAAGTAACTGTTTTAATGTAAGTCAGATTTAATAATGGGCTTTATTGCCTAAAGCACATAGCACTGAAACAGAATTCAAACACTACATTAAGGAAAGAAATTATTTTCTTCTGTAAGAAACGAGTTGAAAATGATTATGATGTACAGTAAGTTATACAGTAAAACATATATAGCAAAAACACAATATCGTGTACTGAGGAAAAATTCGCTGTTTGAACATCATAGGAGAGAAGAAAGAATATGCTGCCATTTACAGAAGATATGCTCCCCTTAAAACACCAGAAATATGCTGGAAAACAAAATTTCCAAGGAAACAAAAGCATAAAATATTCGGGTCCTAAAAACAATAGAAAAATAATCTGCACAACTTTGGCAGAGATTAGACTTCCACTGTACTCAGTCACCGTATTTCACTAGTGTTATGGAGCCTTGCCATCGATACTAACATGAAAAACAGTTATCCCAATCCAAACTGAAGGAAAGAATTAACAAACGGGAAATCAAAACAAGAATATATCATTCCCAATATATTTTTAACTAGTATTTAACAAGTATTTTACCAAAATGTATTATTTTCCTGTATCAAGAGAACCATGAAAACAATTAACTGTCTGATGTGTGATTCACGCCAGAATCCTCTGGTGGATCTTTTTAAAATACATTAACTAATTTGTTTCAGTCACTTTTTAGTTACAGACTGAGATCATGGCAAGTTTGAAAATTAAAATCAAATTCATTTTGAATCACCAGTGTGGAAAACTGTTCTTCTTAAATAAAAGAAAAATGTGAAGATAATATAATTTTCCCAGGCTTAGATTTTTACAATTCTTTTGACTGTTTCTAAAATAAAGTCAATACTCGTATGAGGCTGTATGGGAGGAATCACATCCTTAATGTAGATTTTAAAGGAAGTTATCATTTTATTTATTGCAACAACTCATACTACCAGAAAAGAAAATGAAATGCTTCCATGGTTCAAACACTATTCAAACCAGTAGCTCAAGTTAATCTTGTATCATTAAAGCTGTAGTTGCAATGGCAGACTTGCACATCCCTATTTAAAGCCAAAGGAATTGGATATTTTTTCCCTGTTCTGCTATAAGAACGCCTTGTTCTCAAGCTAAAGGCTCGTAGTTGAATTTTGTTTTAAAAATAATCTGTTGGACAAAAATCATGCAACAGCTTGCTCTGGTCCACAGATTCTAAAGGAAATTTCAAAAGAAATTTCTGCTCCTCAACCATGTAAACAAGAAGTGTGCTTCGCTAGCAGATGCTCCTATATTTGTCACCCTAACATTCAACCTAGGCCAAAGCTTTCAAAAGCAGGCTTTTAAATCCAAAAGCAGAGCTTTCCGGATTTTAACCTATCCACCTCTAACATTTACCAAGTCTGCTAACTTTGTTTTTTGGAAGGCCAAAGCAAACTTTTTGCCAAGGTTATAATGTCAACCACATTACAAGGCAGCAAAAATTCCTGCACGGCTTTCCATCTGCTATATTCACACAAATTCCCAAAGCTTATTATGACTTAAAATATATATATTGATAGTCAACTAAGATGCAACTTCTAAAATAACCTTATGTTTTGAGAAGAGAAAAAAAAATAAAGGGAAAGCTGTGTATCGCAGCAAGTTTTGAGGATGAATGCTGTAATAAATGCTATTGAAAGAAACAGTTGTGTATGTAAACTGACTCAAAAGAAAGATGAAAAGATATTTTTTGAAAATCTAAGTTCAGTAAAAATATGTCATGAGGTAAGTACTTATTCTAAACAACCTTTCTAGTATTTTCTCCTCACTTTTCACTGTCTGTCTCTTGTACCATAATGACACAGGGAAGTGAACAAAAACAAACAACAAAAAAGAAACCAAAGAAAAGAAAGAAATTGAAAGAAATATTTCTGTTACAGTGGAATACATATGGTGAAAACAAAATTTAGATTGGCTGTGATCCCATACATTTCATTCATTTTGGTTTTCAAATCTGGAAAGGCTGTCTGGAACAGCCTCAGCACAGTGGGGTCCTGGCCTAAGAGTCCAAGGCACTTGAGAGAAAAGTAACCATGTGTAAATGAAGATAAATAAATAAAGTAGTTAGAAATGCAGTAATTCATACAAAATCCATCCAAATATTCTCTTTCTCTCATTCACCTTTCTGAAATGTATCTGTGTGAAGACCAGATACTTGTCCATAAGTACAGTCTACTAATATCTAGTCAGGCTAAAAGTTAAAACAAACCACTGTTAACAGTGCAGAGATTTGTGAGGGAAGCACTAAGGCTAGTATGAATGAAATGAAAAGACGTGTGTTCGCAGAGAAGTGGGAGAGTGAAAGAGAGTGCACCATCACTTGAGTGAGCAAGCTTTGACTGACAGAATACAACCCTGTAAAAAGAACTTGTCAAGAGTATCCCTAAAATCCAAGCAGCTCCTTCCAGGAAAACATACCTATAGAAAGCTGCCTGTGTCCTGAAAATAACACACAGCATCCTAAACTTTTAGAGTTTGAAGACATCAATCTGCAGGCTTTTTCCCCAAGTCCACCTCTCCCCAATCTTCACAATTTCTTACAAGATCAAAAGCTTACACTTTATGTGATGATCTTTCCATTTGAAAAGAAAAAAAGAAAGCCTTTTCTCTTTTCATTTGGTATTTCACAATTATATATCTAGTAGCTTCTGTAGCCTAATTGGCAACACAGGAGCTCTGACAGTCAGGAAGACTGTAGGAGAAAGGTTCTCAACAAAATCTTAGCAATCCAATGCTGCAAGTGCTCAGAACCTGCCTGATTTAAATTCCCTGTAAGGGAGAAGATACTGCACCTCATTTCTTCATTCTGGCATTACAAAAACAGCTATACTGTTGTTGTGTTGGAACCGTGTACTAAAACGTGAATCACAGAGTAAATCGAAGTGGCCTCCATTGTATTTGTAACCTATTCCCAAACAAGATGATCTTAGAATAAGAAAGCTGTATAAACTGTATGTGCTTTTCACCCTACACTTCTGTGTTCATATTTAAAATCACAAACATCTGGGAGACCGTTTAAAGTAGTCTTCAAAGAAACAAAGAATAAAAATAAGTAAGTTGATAATCCTTCCCTTTGTGTTTCTGAAAAGTTTCCAATACAAAGTCTGTTACTGAAAGATGTGCTTACAGTTCTTGAGAATGCCTGAGATGGACCTCATTTGAAGAAATTCCAGAAGTAAACTGAGGAAGGGAGAAATAAAGAAGCACAGCGCCGAACAAAAGAACAGCTAAACTAATGCTATTTCTCTTACCCCAATTACTTTCTGTCTCGATCTGTTTTGTTTGACAGCTTGATAAATGGTAAAATGAAGGGTCAGACCTATAACCGAAGTGCAAATGACTTGCTTCATTAGTAGTTTGCAGGCTTCAATATAGAGGCAAAGCACACAACTGAGGTTTGACATGAAAGTAAACTGTGTTTAGGGTACACTACAAGCCTCAGTAATGCATCAAGTATAATCTTTTGAATGAATACAAGTCAACTGGAACATATTAGCTGTTTCCAGTTGCCAAAATAACATATTTAGGGAGGTATTTCTCAGGCTAAGATTCAGACAAAATTTCTGCTTTTACTGCTAAAGTTCTGCAGTTGGCTCCCAGTTACAGATGAGGGCACTATAAGCAAAACCAAAACCTTAGAGCAGCCTAAGTGCAGATGCATTAAAAACATTTTTAAGATGCTTTTAAAAGGCACAATAAATGTGTGCTGACTAAAATTTCAAATCGCAGAACACTTATTCCCAAGATGAAAAGTATTCTGTACTTGGTATATAAGCACTCTGACTGAGAGAATATTTGAAGCTTTCCCCTAGAAATTTTACAATATATATACATGCGTATAGATATTGGTAGAAAATTGCCTGAAAATAAAATTCATATAATCAAACAAGATTACGTATGGAAAGTTTTATAGGCTGCCCAATGCACTAGAATCGGGCTACAGCTTCAGATATGATAAGAGGAAAGAAAATACTAGCTCAGACTTTTCCCGTATGATAATCAAACTTTATTTGATAATCCTGCAAGAGACTTTATATTCTGAAGCATCTCTGTTCTTTCACAGTGGATGCAGCTGTAGAGGACTTTGGTGCCTGGTTTCAGATAGGTATCTGAAGTAGTAATGCACATTATACATTCCAAATAATTTGAAGTTTAAATACTGGTATTTGGGTGGCGGTTGTGGGGTTTTGTTTGTTTGTTTTTTGATTGTTACCTATTGCTTACATATTTTTAGTATTTCTGTCTTAATTTTATTTCAATAATTTGAAAGGCATTTTCAAAGATAGTCATACTGATTTTTCCATACAATACATAATTTCAGCTAAAAACACTTAATGGAGAAGCAAAAAAGGCCATGTTTAGTTGCTGAAGTAATTGAAATCATTTTAAAGGAACACTCAGCACCAAACTGTTCTGACAGTGAAGTACTTTTTTCCATTTAGTTACCTCAGTACATAATCCAACAGATCGCAACAAAAAAGGATAAGACTTTATTTAAAAGTTTTTAGTAAAGTTCATGACTTCATGATAATTTTTTATGGTCTAAGATATGTGGTAACTGAAATCTAGAAAAACTGAAACAATTTTCTAGAATAACTGGTAGAAAAAAAAAGAGATTGCATTTTCTCAGTTGTATGAAACAACTGAACACTGTATAGCATAGTGCATGCATAATAGAAACACCTTCACTCTTTTAGGTTTTTTTCTCTGATTAAAATTCTTAAATAAAACAAAAAACCTTCCTGGACAATGAAAGAATAAGAAAACACCCACAAAAACAAAACAAAAACCATCCTTATTCTGCAATAGAAATTCCTCATTATGAATATAGACATTTATCCAAACTATATTCCTTCCAGATTTTTATTTTTTTTTAATACAAACAAGTAGGTTTTACTGGATCTTCCTAAGAATCAGAGTTGGTATTTATCAAACAAATCATCAGAACGATGTCTGGTAAAACAGAAATTAAAATAAATTGCTTATCTTAGAAATATCTATAATTTTCTTTTGTAACATCTGCAGGTTTTATTTTATAGTTTAAATTCTCAGAAAAAAATATATATAGACCTACTTCCCCTTCTTCCCTTTTCCTCTATCTCCCATCTTGCTGCCATCAAAAGAGCCAAGAACCTCAAAGGCTTTATGGATGCAAGTATTCTGCAGATAATGTACTTTTTAGGGCCCACGGATGTATCTATGTATTACATCATCCCATTAAATCTTTTCTTTACCAAGAAATGGTATAATTTTTTTAATGGAATTATTTTATATAACACAACTCAACTGCAGCAATTTGCGATGGATGAAATTTTATACTAATTATAAACTATTTTGATTACGTATAACATCAAATAGAAGGTCACTTAAATGATGAGTCTAACACCAAATGAACCGTTATCTTCCAACAAAAGAGAACTAAAGAACTCCCCTTCAGTAAACTCACAAATTACAAGTCTAAGATATTTGATGTCTAGCTGTGTGACAAGTAATTTATTTCATGGAGGACACAAAAACACACACTGTGGGAAAGAGATATGAACAGCTGAGGCTTGCCAGCAATGGTCTGCCAACACCAAATGCAACAGGAGAAGAACCTCAAGGTGGAAGGATAACTACTTCAGCCAAGAAACTCTAAGTGTATGAGCACACAGAAGGAAATAATTGGTCTGAGAGATGGTAATGATTATGACATGAATACCTATATACTTCAGAGCAGGTATCACCTTTACTTCAAGGTTTCATGCAGGTTTGAGTTTATAGGAATATTTAGTCCTGGCTTAGGTTCAGTATTATTGGCCTAAACAAAAAATAGCACTGTTATGTTCTAACACCTATTCCCAAATCGTTCCTGATATTTTGTTTGGTTCAGCCAGATTTACTTTATTTGCTTGGGTTTGCAAGCCTGTATGACAAAGAAAGGCAAGTTAATTTGTTGTCTCTTGCAGTGAAGTAAATTACACGTGTAAGAAAATAACACCTTTTATAATAAAACAAAGCATTATCTTAACAAGACTAAGTACACATATCATAATAAACAAAGTATTCATGCAAAGTAATGCTTAGAAAAAATGAGTTAGTCCAAGACAAATAAATTTATGCTCACATGTTTCTACATCACATAAATATGCATAGAAAAGGGTAACATAACCATGGAAGTAATTTATAATTATTGTGTATTCAAAATAGTTTCTCTTTCTTGGTTCCTCTGGATTTTGCTTTTGGCCTGGCTAGAAATGTGTTTGAAATCTTTATCTTATGAACCAACAGAAAAATGTACTTTTTACTACAGAGATGACAAAAAAAAAAGGCTAAAAACAAAATAATTAAATGTCAATTTTTTAAAAGCTGCATACCAGAAAGTAATAGGTGTAAGTAAAACAAACTTATTCTAGGTTTTTTATTGTCAAGAAAATGGATTATACGTTTTAAGAGGTGTGTTTGTGAGTATACACAGCAGACAGAACACAAATTGCTTCTTCAGGGTAACTGTACATTACTGTTATTAAATGCTAATACAAATATCAGTTTCCTACCACATCCTCACAAGACATATTGATGCTCCACAGACGTAAAATGATTTTTTAACACTTTTGAAAGGAGGTTGGAGGTAGCTTCTAAGACTACCTAATATAACAAAATATCAACAGTCACTTAATGGGTGAAATGCATGACACCAAGAGAAAGACAAAAAGACATCCAAGGAGACTGATGGATTGAGTGAAAAAGTTTTACTGGACTGTTCGTCAGTGAACATTTTATGCTGCAATTTCTTTTTCCCTTTTAATATGATGCTGAGCTTAGCCAGCGGTGTCAGCTTTAAAATATGCCTGAAGAACAGAACTAAGCATGGTGGTAGAACAGTGCAGAACAATGTATGAAATGATGCATAAATAGCCTGTGCAGTTTCCCTGTGAGACTTGACAAAACATACTGGTTTCTATCCTGACATCAAAATGTAATTAAGTATGATTTGCTATGTATATTCATGGATTATTTGCAGCCGAATTTTTTGCTTGCTTGGAGTGCATTAGTGCATTTGGTCCAGATCTATAAAATATTTTAAGTGAAAAATTACATTAGAATAACTTTTCCTGGAGGAAATCAGTTTGTCTCCCCTTCTACAGACGTAGAGCAATTAATAGCTTGAGACACTGGATTAATGTTAGACCATTAATCTAAATATTTAAAATAGTGACAGATGGTGCCAATGCAGCACACAGTGTGATCCTGCAGAATGAAGAGCCCAGCTGTGAGAGCAATACCAATTTTTCATATGTTCAGGTTGGTGATGAACACTTTAAAAAGAAAATGATTTGCTAGCAACAACTACATAATAGCCTCTGTTCCAATATAAACTTGCAAGTTGTCAAATTAGCTCAAGAACCACACCGTGCCACATTCTCAGCCTTTTCAGGTTCCTGTCAGGGCACTCCTTCTAACAAAGAAAAACATAACTCTACAAGAGAACAGCCGAGATCTCATCACTGCTCCCTGTAAAGATGGGAGATTTCTCACTTTTAAGCATCTGCTAGACTGGTCTTGATCTTATCTTTATTGGCTTAAGAGATAACAATTTTTATTAAAATACGTTTTATCTGATCATTACCTGTAGCAAAAAAGGAGGGGAAAAATACCCAAACAGTGTAATTTCCCCTTGATAGAGAGCATGATTCTCTGTCATTTTCTCTACCTTTTCATAGTCCATGTATGTCTTTTGATATATAAGAGTTCTGCAAATAGAAGTTTGGCTCAAATAACATTTATAAGACATTTAAAAAATCCCATAACCTCCACAGCACATAGGTGCAACAGTAAAGATGTTATCCCTGACTATGTGGTAAAAATATTTCACCACTGCTTCCTATACTATACTGTTCCTGGCTTAACATTCATTTCTAATACAAATTCTTCCTTCATCTGAAGGTTTATTTAGCTCACTTTACAATAACTTACAACAAATTCTAAATTCTTCAATGTATCCACAGTTCCATAGAACTGCCTTGTTTGACAAGTAGCACAGTGGGCTGCCAGTCATTAACTGAAGGCACTCAGGAGCTTTTATAACACCAACTTTCATGTCACAACTTGTTGTATTACGTTCTAAAATTCTAAAGGATGCTCTCAAAACTTACAGACAGTTATGCTCTGTTCAGTTGTACAGATGTGCTGGAAGAGTGTTGAAAGGACAAAGACTAAGGAAAGTAATTTTTTCAGAATAAAAATTATATACATCTGATAAAGGTACTTAGATAGAAACACATGCACTTGGTGAACAAGAGTTGTAACAAAGTTTTATGTTGACTATGGATTAAATATGTCCACTTCAAAAAGGAAAAAAATCAACCAAAATTGGTTTTTCCTACTGAGATATCTAAATAATAGAGGTTAATTTTATTTACTTATTTGAAAATACTTAGCATCCTGTAACTATAGTAACAATTTGCTTTGCTCAGTATATCTTTGTTACTGACCCCTTGCTGTAGTACTGTTTCCATCACCATCTGGCAGTGACAATTTTCTTGCTTTAGTGAAAATTCCTCAAAAAGTCTAAAAATAAGAGCATTTATTTTTAGAGAGCAAACTGTCCTAGCTACTATTAACTTGCAGAGTGTCAGTTAATTTACCACTGCAAATTCAGTCACGTGACTGAGGTTTTATGTGGGTCACTCTGGAAGTAATGCCTCACATTTCCGTGGAAACTGCAACAGATACAAAGAGCACAATGACACTATTTGATAGAGCCAATTCTCAGCTACAGAGCACTATTTTTCAGCATAGTCACCACCATTAGCAATGCATTTTCAGCAGATGAGCAAAAGTCTGCATGCCACCCTCCTAAAAATATGCACTGGTGGAGATGACCCACTGTCACCACTGCTGAAATGCACCATCCACTGCCTCACTTGCTCACACTCATGGTTTGGTCTCCATAAACATTCAGCAAGCATCAATGAATGAAGGAATTCAATGACACCCCATGGACTTCCACGTCAGATACCATTCTGTCGCACTGACCCTCTGCTGCCATATGTCACACGACAACAAAATGTAGTGGAATGGTGNTTTATGTGGGTCACTCTGGAAGTAATGCCTCACATTTCCGTGGAAACCGCAACAGATACAAAGAGCACAATGACACTATTTGATAGAGCCAATTCTCAGCTACAGAGCACTATTTTTCAGCATAGTCACCACCATTAGCAATGCATTTTCAGCAGATGAGCAAAAGTCTGCATGCCACACTCCTAAAAATATGCACTGGTGGAGATGACCCACTGTCACCACTGCTGAAATGCACCATCCACTGCCTCACTTGCTCACACTCATGGTTTGGTCTCCATAAACATTCAGCAAGCATCAATGAATGAAGGAATTCAATGACACCCCATGGACTTCCACGTCAGATACCATTCTGTCGCACTGACCCTCTGCTGCCATATGTCACACGACAACAAAATGTAGTGGAATGGTGGGAAGGTTCATTCTCTGCTGCCACACCACCTACATTCGCTTCTGATGTCATGGGCCAACAAAGTAAAGTAAGAGCCCTTACTACCAGAGTAGCCCTCATTAATGAAGGGGATATTCCACAGAACACTTAAAAATAAAAAAAAAATAAAAAAAATAAAAAGCTAATTAGTTGTCATTCATGTGTAAGGTATATTTTTCACTCTTTTTTTTTTTCATGAAGAGATGTGTTCAAAATCACTTAGTCCATCTCATCTCCTTTGTTCTAGCTTACATGAACAAAATCAGTTGCAGCAAGCAGATGGCAAAATAAATTCCATTATTAATAAGACAGGCTCCAAAAATATCACATGAAGACTGGGAAATCTTTGGTTTCCATGGTAAATCATTTGAATTTGATACCCTTAATAAACACTGTTAACATTCCAAACTCAGTCAATCAAATTGGAATAACGTAATAAAAATTTCTAGGCAAATTAAGTAAAGAAAGAGCACAGAATGAGAAAATACCAAGTTGAACAGATAGAATAGCAAGAGTTCTTCAACCACTGACCTTGCCCCTCTCTACATACTGGCATTTCTGTAACTCTTCAGAACTCTGCTATAATGCAGAAAATGTTATATTTGCATCACCTGTATAAAAGAAGTATTATGTTTCTCTTATGAAATAAGTGCTAAGTACCAAACATTTAATTAAACCCCCTTTGTTGTCATTCTATTTTGCATATGTGGTCATTAAAATAATTTGATTGAGACACTATTTACTATCATTTTAGAAGTATTCTTTGAAATTACATAGAAAACAGCCAAATAATCCTCCTCTGTTTGAGCAGAGTATAGATAACCACAAAAGTAATGGTAGAGCTTAGGATACGTTTTATTACACATGTACATTTATGTCTCTAGAATTCAAGCAGAGAACAGAGTAGAGAACAGGGTAGATATAGGCAGAAAATACTCAGCCAAGCACATGTCACTCCCTTCACAGATCCTAATCATAAGACTGCAGACTACTCTCTGCAGTGAATGTATAAGAGAGGCTCCCTTTAAAGGAAAAAAAAAAAAAAAAGGCTTTCTGTGTATGTTCACAAAAAGACCTGTAAAGCATCAAATAAGCCTGATTTCTGAGTAAGAACTCCTTAAGTTATCTTAGAGAAATTACTAAGTGTCTAGTTATCTTTGATGATTCAACATCTTTTAGGCGTGGTATTTCAATATAACTTCTGATCAGTAGTTTTACAAAACACTTTTTTTTTAATATTACTGCAGATTCCATATTCCTTCACAAGGGTCTTTTATACACATTTTTCTTATGCTCACTGAAGAAATATACAATAAATTAACTAAATACAAACCAAAGGCAAAAGGACCATGCTTCATGCTTACATTTCCTTCTTTGTGAGGTAAGGAATTCTTACTTTTATTGAGATCATAATCTCACTTTGCACAATAAACTGTTAAGAAATACATATCTCTTTTCACTGGAGGAAATTTTACTTCTAACTCATGTAGATAATATTTAATATGCATGCTTAAAACACAGAAGAAATACAGTGAATGAATTATCAAAAGCTGTCATAAGCAAAAATAGTGGCACTCTTAGTGCTACAAACACCTTGACAGGAAATGTGAAAAACAACAATTCACTTTGCCCCAAACGTGGTCATGAGGTTAGGAGACAAGAGTCTAACTCAGATGATTGGAAAGGGTCCAGTTCTGGTGGGACCAGTGTTTCTACAGAGTATAAAAAAGTAACACACAGGCACTGCTCATCTCTTAATGAGGCTAAAGGGAGACGTGCATCAAAAAGACGCTTTGGATGTCAGACATAACTTCTCTGAAATCAGTGGTGCTGTAACATGAAGGAAGTGATGGCATGAAGACAAGCTTGTAGAGAAGCATTAGGCTGGAGTTCGTTTCAATGCATATTCAGTACAGGTTTCTCTTGCCTCACTCTCAGGAAAGATATATTGTAATGGCTATTTACCTTCCCTAGGAGGAAGATGCAGTAAGTTTCTGCTTCTCTTTGTCAGATATCTATTTTTTATCAATACAAGTACACAACTGTTTTCATATTTCTTTCAGAATGTCATTTCAGTGCTCACCAAGTGAAATTTTCTCTCCCACTACTACTAAAGAGATTTACAGATATCTCGAAACAGGCAAAATGTGGATGGACACATTTCTAAACTAGTTATAGTAACTTTAGCCTACAAGAGCAAAAACAAAGGGCATCAGAAATGAAATTTTAAAGTAAAAAAACATTATACTCATGGTAAAATTTGCATTATATATTTGGCACAAAACATGAAAATTATAAACAGTGAATCAAAGAAAAGCCAGCCAAAAGTATATCCCCGCTTCAAAATAAACAGACATAGACATGAAACTACTATCAATCTGATTTGCTACACTTGAATGTCATATTTTGTGTTCTGAGACAATTTCAACCACAGCGATGCTTATTTACATTGAGAAATTTCAGTATGCTTAAAGAATCAGAATGTTATTTTAAAAAAATATACCAGAACTCACACTCTGGGTATTCATCCTCAAAATAAGCCCTCTGGTATTCTTAAGTGCTGTCTTTCATTACTTACAATAGAAATATTATAACAATCTAACAAATGGCAGAAAACACACCCACACATCTGCTTCTAAGTATCTACTTATGTCCACAGGAAAGTTTTGCTCAAAAAGGTTTATAGCACTCTTAGTAAATTGCCACATGTAATTCATAACACTGGGAGAGTTATTGCAAATATTGTTTGCAGGAAATACTGCAAATACAAGACTAATATACAGCAACATATATTTTACACTCACAATTCTGAAAACACAGACAATAGAGTGTTTGTTGCTAACCAGAATTTCTAGGTGTCATGGTAAAGCCAAGAGCTCTTGTACAACCTCAAGTTCCTCTCCACTCCAACTGGTAAGAATCACTATGTCCCAACCATCCCCACTGAAATATCTTTCATCCACAGTACTGAAATGAAGAGAACATGTACCAGTATTAACCAGAGAGTGGTTGTCACTTAAGCATAGTGCAAGAGCATCTCTTGAAATAAAATGGACAACCTTTTCGGTTGTATGGAGAGAAGATGGCTATCATTATCCATAGGTTTTGTGATTGTTATTCATACCAATGATGACCGCATAAAATTAAAAAAGGAGAAAAGCAGTCCCTTCCATATCCAGCTCAAGTAATACTTGATCAAAAAAAAAAAAAAAAAAAAAGATATCCTTCATAACTCTAGAAGTGCCATTTCTCTGACATCTTAGTAGCCCATGCAATTTCTATCAAACAGACAACTCTATTCAGTATGTGTCATGCCTATGCAACAAAGTTATAATGGAAATTAATGATAATGTTATGAACCTCAGAATAAAAGCAATTAAGTTTTTCCAAATGCCAGAAGGAAAAGTCACGCAAAACCTCTACATCTTAATTAGTTCTCTATTATCTTACTTCATATTTTTCCAAAACACTGGGTTATTATCTGTAAAAGTACTCTTTGGAGACTAATTTCTTAGCATGATGAAGAAGCTTTTGCTCCACACTGACAGCGTAAATTTAGGTTTTACCATACATTGGGAATTATCACCCCACTGAAAGACTGAACTTCCTGTTAAGGAGGTGAGGCACAAAAAAGCATACTTAAAAAAAATCAGTTGGTTTTCACTCTTGTTTTCAGCTGAAATGAAATAATCCTTGTATCACCATAGCAAATACAAATGCAGCTTTCTGTTTATAATTGTAACAGATTTTTAAGAATTGAAAGTATGACCTTATTATTATTGTTTTTATCTAGCTGTACAACCAAGATCTTAAGGGTATCACAGAAACTAGGAATTATTCACAGGACAAGTACATTCCTTCTCAGTCAACAGTGAACCAATAACCCAGAACAACACTAAGAAAAACTGCTCTGATGAAGATGATAAATTTTATGAAACAAGTTTGCTTTTCTTTATTCCTCTTGATAACTGAATTCAGTGGCATATTTTTTCCACACTCTTTCTGCGACAACTATGATTCCTTATATATCTGCCTCATAAACACTGCCAGTTTTACAATTTTAACCTGAGGGCAGAAGAGTAAGCCTTGTGACAGGGGAAAAAAAAAAAAAAAAGAGGAAAGAAAGAAAGGGAAAAGGAAATTAAAAAAAGAAAGACATTTTTACATTCTGTGTTTTTAAGCAAAATGTTCAAACACTACCCAACACAGTACTTTTGAAAGTACTGACTTACCCTTAAAAATAGTACAATTTGTCTGTTTAGCACCAGTTATCCCTTTCATTTTATAAGAAAGGTCCCTCTAACCTCTGGAGGATCTGTATTATGCAAAGCAAGGTAGATTTTCCTCATGCAATTCAAACTAATTAAGACTTTGCAACCAGAATTTAATTTTTACAATAGTTTCATGAAATTTTACCCAGAAAATCAGGCAGTTATCTGAAAGTTTCAGGAGATTAATTTTTTAAAAGATTGCACACTACACATACAGTACACTTCATTTTAAATAGAAAGATAATTATCCTTTCCCATCACAGCTGTTTCCCCCAAAATCTGGCATACTGCAACCTATTAAATATTATAAAAGATAGCAGATGACCAGAGGACTTGAGATATAATAATGGAATATTGAATCTATTCAGTTTAACTTCCGAGTACAGTCTGACTCATTAACTTTGCATCATACACCATATTTCATTATTATATTTTTTAAATGCTTCAGCCAATTAACTAACAAAAGCTCAGCCAATTAACTAACAAAAGCTGGGAAGAAGTGGTTTTTGTGTTTTATTTTTTTATTTTTTAATAGAAAGCAGCAAATAGCAGTACAAGATATCATTACATGATCAAGACCATTTTGTGGTAAGATTGGTAAGCAGGGAGACACAAAGGAAAAAGGGAAGATTACATACCACTATTTGTGTTTGTTGTAGTCCTCCCTCTTCTTCCACCCTACAAAACAAGATCCCATACAGCAAGCGTTATCTACCTACTAGGAAGCAGGAGGCAAAAAGACTGTCAATCACAGGGGTATTACATACAGTAATACAGACTTCTACCCTTTCTCCCCCTTGTGATCCTTTAAAAAAAAAAAAAAGGAATAAATATATTGTAGACTTAGGAAATATACAAATATGTACAAAATCACTATAATGTAAAAAGGAGAAAGAGGGAGGAAGGTAGGATGGGAGAAAACAAGACTGCAATGAACATAATTACTTTTATGTAATTTTACAGTTTTGCATGTCCTGTCTCCTCCCATCCTACAAAGCAAGATTCCATACAATAAGCAGAAATGGTAAGAAAAGAAATCAGGAGATGAAAGGGTCCCCTATATTGCCAGTCTGAGGAACTGTTCAATTAAAATCATCCAGACTATCTCTAGTTGATAGCAATAGTTGCAAGAACTGTATCAAGGATCAGACCTCAGTTTTATATACACCAGATGTTGCTGCCTCAGTCCTTTGGGTCTAGAATATTAAAATGCTTCCAAAACACTGCTCATGGACAGGCAGAGAGCTATGTTTTTTCCATACCCAATGAAGTGTCTTCACAGTACTAAGTAATACAAATTTCAAGAATTTCTGATAACTTCCTTTCCCACAGAATCAAACAGATGTCTCCTTTACATGAGCGTGATCTGTGTTAAGGAAGATGCAAGCACAAGTTGACCACTGCCACCTGATGGCTTCTATGAAAACCAAGGATTATTGCAATTCATGTATTGTGCTGAAAACTGAAGGAAAGAGACACACTACACAACTTTGTCTGTAAGCAGTTAGTTTAGAAAAATAAACAGGACTTCCTTTTTGCTTTTATAGAAGCAAATGAGCACATTCAAAGAGGCTCAGAACATTTTGGAATATCTTGGTTTTGAAATGCATACTATTCTTTTGTTATATTCTGTCAAGTTGTATCTCAAATACACAGGATATGGAAATTTCTTAAGCACAAAGAAGTGTTTTTAGATCTTACTGAAAGAAGGAATTAGCACCCTATAACTTTAGAGATCATGTGTTAACAAAACTAACTTAAATTGAATGCTCAACAGCTGAAAAACAGCTATGATGATTGATGACATTAAAAGAAAATGGTGTTAGAGGACAAATATGATGGAATTCTTACTAAAAAAGGTAAGGCAGGTAAAGCAAAATTCCTTGTAGATAAGCTCAAGAAGACTGAAAGAATATTTGTTGAAATACCTTGCTACAGGAGGTTGTTTCACATTCAAATCTCAAAGAATGAGTAAGAAACTAAGTCAAAAGGGAAAGAGGCAGGAATAATATACTCCTACATTAACTGGTCAAATGTTACAAGAGAACAAGCTTTAGAAAGGCAGTTCCTGACACTATAAACATGTTGGTCTTAGCTACTGGATTTAGATTGTAAAAGAGCTGTTCATCAGAAATGCGTAAGTCACTTTCTCCATTCACACAGGGTCTGCAGTTCAGTCACTAGGCTATAGTAACTGGAATTAAAGTGTACATTTTAGGATAATTACTACAGGCTTACAAACTTTGACATGATATAAAAGATTTTGTCTACGCTAGGTGCAAAGGTGTGAACATACGAAGGTTAAAAGTCTTCAACACCTTTTAAATTCTCCTTTAGAATAATTTAACTAAGTTACATTGAGTAGACAGAGCAAGATAGAACCATGGTATGATGGAAGAAGCAAAATGCAAGAAAATGTCTGGAAATAAATATTCAGACAGGCCACTTTTTTTTTTTTCCCCCAAGAATAAAATCAACAGAAGTAAAATCTGAAGGCAGACTGAAGACCAGATTACCCAATATAAAAAAAAGAAAACAATAAACTAGGAGTCAGAGAAGCTATAAGAAAAACAAAATTTTCTCTCAGTACTAGGGAACAAACCAATTAAAATATATTGAAAGCAAAGTAAATTATCTATTTGCATTGTTATAGAGAAAAAAATATGATATAAACTTCTCTTTTCAAGTAGAAAAGAACAGACATACACTAACACATTTAGACAATCTAGAAAGCTGAAAAGGAATGAACTGCAAGAGAATAACGGAATGTAGCAGCACCAAATGACACACTGAGTTAGGGAGGACAACACAAAACAGATCCCATAGTGACTGCACACAGGCAAGTGATACAGACGCATCCAGCAGGTATCAAGCAACATCTGGCTGCCTAAATATAACATTCCTGACCAGGTAACCTAAAGTCTTAAAGTCAACATCTCGCTACAGATCCAGAGGTCACACCGCTCTGCTGCTGTACATACAGAAATAATTTCTAGAGGAGAAAGGGTTTCAGATAGATACACGAACAAAGAGAAGAATCAGGAACTGCAGTACACACCTATCTTTTTGATTGTGGAGTTCATTTTGACCCTACAGCAGCCTTGACCTCAAGTCAAATCTCGCTCATGTATATCAGTTACTGGAGACGGAGAACAGCATATCTAGATTTCTCATGCAAATTCAGAACTCCCTTCAGTCAGAGACAATTGATTAAACAGGAATATTCAAATAGACCTGGCCGTCAGATTATATCATCATTAAAAACAGTTTGCTGCCAGATACGTGATGCCTGCCCAGTTTAATCAAACTAAACCCTGCACAGTAAACAGAGTACTGATGGCCAGATTCATCCACACCACTTTCTCACTCCCTTTCCTCAACAGAACAAGAGGGAGAAAATATAATGGGCAAAACAGGTTCAATGTAGATTAAGATGATTTATTACCTCTTACTAACAGACTAGAGCAGTGAGAACAAAAAGCAAACTACAAACACCTCCCCACCATCCACCCTCTTTTACCGCCTGCCCTTGAGTAGCACAGGGAAATGGTGGCTGTGATCAGTTCCTAATGACACAGCTCTCCAGGCATTGCTCCAACACAGCTCCATAACACAGGGTCCACCCATCAGACTGCTCCATGCTGCTCTTCATGGACTGCAGCTCCAGCCTGGGCTGCTCCTGCAGAGCATCTATGGGCTGTGACCTCCCTCAGGCCCCATCCACTGCTGCCCCATGGGCTTCTCCATGGCTGCACAGGGAGATCTGCTCCACGTGGTGCCTGTGGACTGCAAAGTACCTCTCCTGGGCTGCAGGGAGATTCTGCTCTGTGTCTAGAGCACCTCCTGCACTGACCTTGGTGCCTGCAGGGCTGTTCTCTCCCATTTCTCACTCCTGTCTCCCAGCTGCTGTTATGCAGCAGTTTTTCCCTTCCTTCAATCTGCTCTCCCAGAGCACACCCAGCACCAGTCATGGCTCAGCTCTGGCAGCAGTGTGTCCCTTCAGAGTAGCTGGAGCCAGCTCTGCTATGACATGTGACATCGCTGGGCTACTCTCACAGATGCTATCCCTTGCATCTCTCACTACCTCATCTTGTCATGTAAACTCAATACAATAGCACAATACTAAAGGAGGCACAAATCTCACTGCATGATTCTAGTCACGTGACCATAAGGTATCAAAGCCCACAAACTCTACACTCAGCCATCTTAACTCCAAATAATGCATAACATTTTCTCAACAAAACCATGTTAACAAGAATGAAACTCAAAAGAGCTGTCATCCACTTCCTGTCCCTGGAGGTTACTTTACAAAGAAAAGCTAGGCAAAAATTATATAAACAATTACTACAGAACATAATTTGCTCCTCAATTAAACCAAACACAGAAACATTAATTTCAATGAAATATTTTTACTGAAATGATTGTGGTTGTTTTTTTTATCCTTCTTCATCCTTCAGAAAAAAAAAAGAAAAATGTTGTGTCCCAATATCTCTACTGAAGTTGCAGAAGCTCTATGAAGGCTGTACTGAGTCAGGTGGTTTCCATACATGTTGAAAGGATCTGTTGAAAGACTGTACCAATCAAAACTTGAAACAGACTCTTTTTTCTTTCTTTTTTTTTTTTTTTTGTAAATGCCACAGTCCAAGAGTTTCTTGCAAAATCATCTCAAAATCAATGGACATATATATACAGTTTAATGACTCAGATGAATACTGTTTCAGTCGTGAGTTCTTCTAGAGATGTGCAAAACACTTGTCTCTTGGTAAAGCTTTTAATCCATATTGTTGTCATTACTTGAACAATGCGTCTCAGTGGGTGAAGTAAAAGACAGCCATAATGTAGGTCCAAAACCAGGCAGTGCAGAAGCACAAAGAAGATAAGCTATTTCTGAGAAAGGGACAGCCATTGCTAGCTGCGCTCTGTTTAGAGCACATTTTCTAGATGTGCTCTGTTTAGCAAGTGGTGAATGTATGTATAATTAAGAGTGCAAAATTAACAACTTCTAAAAAAAGAGAAAGACTCAATAATAAGAACAGTTACAACAATTCCAACTACTGGGCCTCGGAGATGAACCATAGCTATATCTATTCTAAAAAGAACACATCATTTGACAGAATACTTAGGGAAAGGAAAAAAAAAAACTAACACACACAACTTCTTTAATCAAAATAGTAGAAAATTAACTATCACACACAATGACTTAGGAAGAGGCTACCCAAGGATTGTTTCGTGATTTAGCAAGAAAAAATGTAGAAAATGAAATTTCTATCAAAATTCTAGAGACTATATCCATCTGCATTTGCAATCTGTGTTTGGCATGAGCTTGAACAAAAAACATACATTTGAAAATAAAGTTCAAACACTTGAAGTCCTGGTTTCCTTGAAATTGTGCTTGGTAAACAAAAGGAAAAGATTACAAGGATAAAATTAATATTGAAATATCAACCAGTGAACCCTGGGGTCTTTAAAAGTAAACTCAGGAAATGGAACAACTACAATGAACTGACAGTGCTCTGCCAAAATCTCAGTGATACAGGATATTTCTAGGACAACATGCAGCACTCAGAGCAGGTAAAATATAATTCACCTGCTTCTCCAAATTGTGGAGGCAGCCTATGACACATGAGTCAATAACTTCAACAAATATTTGAATATGATTTATAAGATACACTTTATAACTGAACACCACAGCGTTGTACTCTGGGAGCATAAGCCTTGAGCTCAGAAGCACAAGTTTCAGGAAAATCAATAAAAATAATCCTTATGTTCCTATCAACTTCTTAACCATCTTACTCTTTACTGTCAGATGTCTTTTTTGCATTAAATTCTTCTGAACTGATCTGTATTAAAACTTGAAAAAAATGTTTGTACCTCTTCAGAATGAATTAATACCTTCTAAGAATTTTCAATGCAGAAATGGAGGAAATAATAGTCCACGTACATTCTAGATCAAAGGTCTATTGTCCAGGTTAATTAGGCTTAGTACTACATAGCTCACTATAAATGAACATATCAGTATGAAGAGCAGTGTAAACATTTCCTAATTGCTCAGAAATGTAACTAACCCCTTTTGGTCCAACAGTCTTTATAGCACAACCCAAGTTATTAGATACAATCATAATAGTTCCCAAATTGCAATATAATTATAATTATTCTCTAGTCACAACAGTTAATCATGCACTATACTGTAAACAAGCAATGTGTCAAGCAAATATCAACTGTAAAAATAGTTGTATAATTAAATGAGATTATTTTACTTATGAATCAGTACCTTCTGCTACCGCATGCTTGCTTCATAAACAATTAGAATTTGACAATGCCATACTTATTATGTTAACCCACTTGTACCCAAAGGTGCCTTGGGAAATGAAACAATTCCCTAGACCATAAACACTGTAGTTAAGCTCAGGTCTGAAGGGATATGATTATGGAGATTGCAAGGAACACCAGAAACTCAGGCAATATGTTATTGATACTACTCTCCCAGACTTATACAGGAAATATTAGAATAGCATTTTTGCACTAATTTCTGTTACAGTCATTCATTTAAAATTTTGCTGCACTGACACATTTAAGAGAGATGTTTCCTAAAATAAGGATGTAATTCTTCAATTCTATAAAAGCTATAGCACAGGAATTGACATTCCTCTTAGTTATTACAGAACACAGTGGGTTTCTGGAACACAGATAGGCCTCTAAGGTACTACTGCAGTATAAGTAGCATGTATGAATGTACAGTCTGTGCAAAGCTAGTGAGTTATGACTGTTACTCCAACAATCCATTGAAAAGAATTCTTGCTTCTTTAACTCTTCTTCAAGATAAAGATGTATATGTGTAATATTTTGAGTTGTTGGCCATATAGATATAATTTTCTGCTTGAGAATAAATAATGAATAATACTGTTTCTAACACAAAGCATCAAAGTATGAATCCAGTATGATGATACTAAAATAACACACTTCAGTGAACATCATACAATGGACATCAGGAAAGATAGATGAGAAACACCTCTATAAAGTACGCTTGCAAACACTTTTATAAGAGAGATGAGCTAGAGTAAGTGATTAGAAGATAAAGGGCTACACATAAGTTTTATATGAAAATCAAGAGGGGAGTTGACAACATCATCTAATCTGGAAGAGAAAGCATGGTTCCTGACTACAAAAGCTGAATTCTGTATGAAAAGGGTAAAGAAATACACTTGGAGGAGAAAGGACATCATAAAGAAAAGGAGAAGGGATGGAGGCTGAATAGACAGTTGTAAGAGAAAGCATGTGTGCGCTCACACAGTCATGTTGGGGGACACGAGCATCAAAAGAAATGAAACTAGCAGATAATTAAGAGAGGAGAGAAGCCGATATTTAAAAAGAGGTAGAAATTGATTTTAATAAAATACAGTTGATCTTACAAGAAATAATAATGTGAAAGAAATATCCACACAGGAAGTAGAATTCAAGAAAAGAAATGGCCCTTCAACAACTTTCAAGATACTTCAGTATTTCTGTCAGTCTCTATAGCACAAAAACCTAAAAGCCTAAAACAGTTTTCAGACTCCATAACAATTATACAATACATCCAAACATTTAGACACATCATTTAAGTACCAAACGTCACACAGCTGTGTTTGAATGCTGAGGTCTCTCTGCACTACAGTAGTTCACTTTGATATAACAATTGGACTGCTGTTAAATCTTAAATCCTCCACAGCATTAGAATAGGAACTAAGCTGACTAACGTCAGGTGTAGAGGTGTTGATTCACTCCATGCACTGCTTAATTAACTTTTCTTCAGAGAATATTATGTGCTAAAGCAATAAGAAGACATTAGGATGTGCTCTAACTGTTTGAATTCAATGTTGACATTTTGTTCAGTGTGCAGATCAGACAGCTGTTGAGTGGTACCCAAATTGCATCAGCAACCATGGGTGCAGCATGTAGTATTAAAGGAGAAATGTCCAATTGCCTTGAAAAGAAAGGAGAGGGAAACTAGGGGAAAAAATCAAATCAGATTCATTTTGAGAGCATGAAGACTATGACTGCAAAAGTAGGCAGAGGACAGGAGAGATCTCATGAACGGGATCAAAAATATAAAAAAATAAACTGCACACTCCATGAAAAATGAAGTACCTACCCATCACCCATACCTTTTAAAATCCCTCTTTATTTTACCTTAAGTATGACTCATCCTTCATAGATTAATGTAACTTGCTCTATAGGATCAGATTTGCACACCTTCCCTTGGCCTTCAACAACTCCCCTCTATGTGCCAGCTTCAGAAAATGCTTTGAAAGCAATTTTCTTTATTATCCAACATGTGCCTAAAGGATTTTTTCCAAAATGCTCAGCAACTAGAGACTTGTAATTATCCAGGTGGAGCAGCAGGTTGCTAGCTATCCCCTCCTGAATCATGGAGAGTTAATTCTGCTCCCCATCGCTGTATTCCATCAAAGGAGGTTAAGTAACCTGAGGATAACTGACTACTAAAGACAGAAGCAAAGAGAACACTGAGTACCTCAGCCTTATCCTCATCCGTGGTGGTAATGTTCCCCATTGCATCTAGTAAAGGATGGAGATTCTTCTTGGTCCTCCTTTTGTTGTTAATGTATGCGTAAAAACATCTTTTGTTATCTTTTACAGGAAGGATTCCACGAGACATAACAAAATTAACATACAAAGGAAGAATCTACTCACTCAAATGTGCTCAGAGCTGTGAAATGAAGTATTTGCAGAGCACTTACTAGTGAATAAAACAGAATATTTCCTAATTTTTACAACAGAAGACTCATCTGGTTTAAGTAATTTATTTCCATAGTCTGAAATTTTCAATGTCCTAAATTCAGGCTTGCTGGATTTAGATCCCTCTATCAAATTTTCAGTTACGGTTATCTAGCATTAAGAAAATAAAATTTGACAAAAATTTCCTTGTCAAGTAATGCAAATACAACAAAATTTGATTTCATATCAATTAACACAATTATCATACACATTGTATATTCACTGCAGCAAAGGCTGGATATACATTTTCCCACAAATGAGCCCGAATGTGTACATGAGCCTCCTCGTTCTTTGACACTTGCCCTCCCTAAACTAGGGCATCATTTGGAAATGGATGACATCTAGAAACAGATGGGAATGCCACAGTCTTTCATATCCATGTGTGTCTGGTATATACTTTCCCTCTTACTTCTCACTTATGAGTAGTTTATAGATCAGGGAATACTCACAGATAGAGATAGATAACACATACCAGTAAAGGAAATGGTATCCGTCACTGCACGTCGTGAGTTCATGAAGTCAGCAGTGTCTCCTCACATTCTCTTTGTGGAATTTCCTCAGAGGAGCAGAGGGCAGAAATTTTTTAGTGATGATAATCATCTCCATTCCTGCCCTCACAGACAGCTGCCAATCAAGGAAATTCCAGACAACATCATCCACAACTTTTCTCAAATTTCTCCAGGGGACTGATAATAAGCCAAGCAAAAATCCATTACTCAGTTCAAATGTTTGATGCTAACCCAATAATAGTTTGGAATACCCTAACTATGGAAAGGACTCAAAGCTGGATTCAATCCAGCACCATGCTATCACCAGTGGAAATGTAAGCCCTGATCAAAGACTCTGCCATGCTTCGGGTGCTGCCTCAAGGAGCATAATATTTCTTAGCTCAGTGAGTCAGATTCTGCAAACTGAATAACTCCCTTCAAAGTCCAAAGGACTCTCAGCACTTCCCAAGTTAACATGAGTATTTGGAGTCCAATTTAAAGAAACTCCTGAGAGTCTTATTCGGTTTGTAAAAGATCTAGTTCTGTTTTAATATTTGCATCTCAGATGATGAAAATATTTCTAACACTGACCCCAGTTCCCCATCTCAGATGATGCAAATGTCAAGTAACCCAGAAAAAAAAAAACATCCCAGGAAAGGAAAATTCCTAATTTAATAACATTGTACTCCTGGTCACATGAGCTGGAATACTTTGAAAAAATGAAATCTAATCTAAAACAAACTTCCTCAAATATTTTTATCAAGTGATCCATGAGATTTAAAGCACATAAGGTGAATGTTCCCCCTTAAAAATATAAAAGAATATTTTTCTTCTTTGAGTGATCTGAATGTATTCAACCAATTATGGATGCTTTATAGGAACTTGAAGATACACCATGTCTACCAGTCCAGCTTAGAATAAGAGTGATATCATCAACAAAGAACAGCTGAGAATTTTAGATAACATCTTACTGCTAAATATCAATCTTCTTTCCCCTCTTCTTTCCATCCCCCCAGTCAACTTTGAAGGAACATGCTCCGTACTTACACATTCACTTGGAGTTGTATTAGGATATATGGATGTTCAACTTACAAATCATCATACGGATGGATATTCAGTTTCTATCATCATGGTTAACATGTAACCATTAATAAAAATGAAAAAAAATAAACTACACAGTTGCAATAAATAAATAATTATATGTATAAATAAATAAAAGAAAATCTAGATTTTATACACTTAATTATTTTATAGATACGCAATTTTAAAGCTATATATAAACTTTCTTTTTTTTTTCCCAATAAGTATTTCTCCTTAGTTAATAGTTTGTTCAACAGGATAAGGCTTCAGTGCATTTTTTTTATTTAAACACTATTAATAATGCAGTGGAAAACACTGTAAACTGTAAAAGATTAATTTAAATATCTCAGGTTCTTGAAACAGAAAGAATTTTCAAATTCTTTCAAATTCTATCCTGTTTGTTATTTTTCACTAAGTTCTATATGGATTTTACTAAAATAAAAAGTATTCTTTTTTCACTATAAAGATTTTACTGATGCTTTCTCGTACTGCTAGGAAATTTGTTCTAACTATCAAGGATATAGGGTCTCACATTAAAAAAAGAGAAATAAAAAAAACATCTTCCTAAGAGGAAATGTCCCTTTTAGCTGACAGCAGGCAGAGTGACTAATCATCTGTTTCTGAGTCAAGACAAGCAGAAAACAGCTGTTATTAACATAGCAGGATGATGCTACCACATTCAAGGATGCTGTCTGTCCAAGAATGCTAAACCTTTTGGACACAGTGTCCCCACGTGGGAATAACTTAGCCCATTGCAAAAACTACTTCCTAAGCCACTTGAAATGTAAGAATACAAATTCTTCAGCTTTATAAAAGCTCTTATACAGAATTTATGAAGCCTGTAGGATTACAGTTACTTGTCAGACTTTTTTTTTTTTTTTTCCATTAACAATCAGGAGAACTTGCTGTATTTGAAGAATTTAACTATTGGCAATGTTTCTCCCCATGCTGAGAACTCTCTCTAGACCAATGCCAAAGCATATTCACAAAACGTTTTCTCTTTTACATACAACTCGAGACTTACCCCCACAGTCATTGAGCTCAAATCCATCTGAGCATGAAATTGTCTTTAAGTAAATCTTCTGAAGCAAAGAATAAAAGTGATACCTGCTTATATTCAAAGCACCTCTCACAACCCCCTCCTCTCCTTGCCCCACTCTTCAAAATTCCAATTAAACAAAGCTAAAGACAATAGATTACTTTTACTATCTGTAAAAAAGTATATGTTGATTTAGGCTGAAGGTGTGTTTCTTGCTTTATTACCAAGCAAAAACACAAATTCTCTAATGAAGTTTCACATTTATTTATTATTATTATAGAATCATAGACTCATAGAACGGCCTGGGTTGAAAAGGACCTCAAAGATCATACAGTTTCAACCCATTATACAGTGAACCAGTTTTTTGTAATGAGAAAATCACACAGATGACTCAAAATTATTGTTCTCATAAGAAAGGGAGATAGAAGAGTTATTAATTTTGGTCAAAACAGATGATACAAATGTCATGTCTACAGTTATGCTATCCCTGTCCTCGTAAAACATACCAATCAGAAGAAAAGTAGTAGTCTTAAAAATAGAAGTCTTAAATCTTATTCTCCTAAGAACATTCACTTCATAGAGAGTGGTTAAATTCCAAGATATATATCACGTCCACCATTCAAAGTCATTTTAAGGGAAAGACAGATAAAAGGAAGACTGATCTCCAGTCATTGTCTCTGACAGGAAGATACAAAAGCAATATTTCAAGGAGTACAACATGTAAGACAAATTTTTGCACAGCAGCCACTTAACCAGCCTCTCCTGAACACACTCAGAATATAGAATGATTAAATACCATTAATTAGGGTAAACTTTGTATCCCTGTGAAAATCTTATAAGCTTGGCCTCAAAAACCTGGTATCAACCAGCTGACTGCTGGGCAGACCCCACAGTCCAAAGGCACTCTCAGATGAAAAAATACCCGAGTGTTCCACATCCTCTAGAGTTTGAGTGGTTCCTCGCTCATAGCTCTCCTTTATTCTCCTTGTAGACCAGTAATTAGTTACCAGAGGGCAACTCCCTCAACTCAAGGTATCTCTCTAAACTTTGCTTGGTGCTGCTTGGGGTCAGGCAATGTGCCAGCAGGTGACACTAGAATAACAGTCAGACACAACAGCATCAGCGATGTCTAGGGTGCCAGCCACAGCCATTTTGGATTTCACTGCCTGGGTTCCTCATCTCCAGTGATCAGAGGTGCAGGAATATTATCTTTGTTAAAAAAGTATTTTTAAATCCTTAATACAATAAAAATGACATGTTAAAACACTTAATTACTCAACTTTTGCTGGCTTTTTTTTTTTGTCTGTTTGGTCATTTGGTTTTGGTTCCCAGATGTGGCCCTTTTTTGAAGTCCTTAAATCCATTCTAGGAAATCCATCCTTGTTGGACAGGAAAGTCTGAAGATGCCCAACAAACTCAGTTAAATAGCAGTAATGAACTGTCACCACTCCAAAGGAAGAAAATAAATCAAAGACAAATAAACAAAAGAAAAGAAGAAAAATAGAAGTAAAATTATATCACTGCAGGGGCAGCACAAATACTCTTTGTTTTGTGATGTAGCTGTGTCTTTCACTGGGAATTGTACCGTGTAATGACTGCAGGAAAGCTTGGGTACTTGTATTTAAAAAAATAAATAAATAAGGTATGAGGCTTTGTTTTTAAATCAAAGGCAACAAAATGTTTAGTTATTCTTATGGAAAACAAGAGTTTGATTTTATGAAAATATATATATATATTACAGAAGCATTTGATTTTTTAAAAATTCACTGCAGGTAAAATTGAAACAGAACTGGTTGTAGAAAAATACAGGAGGAGAAAATGAATTGTGGAAAGAAAATAACCTTTCAAATATCAGAGTAGCTAAACTGTACTACATCTTACCTAGAAGAGTAATGGAGAAGAAAATCAGTTACTGGTATGGAGCAACCTATAAAATGGATAGTTGTGCTGCCTGTAATAATAAGAGGAGAAAACTGTGCATGAGCCCCTCTCGGTCACTGTACTCAAAAATGTCTGAGAGCTTTGTTCAAACAAAATGATTCTCCATTACTCTGGTAAATTCAACATACAATCAAAATTTTGCAAACAAAAAAGTGGAAGTTATGATAATTTTTCTAAGACAAGTGACAGGGAAGAAAGTGCACGAAGATAATTATAAGGGAGCCATTTGTTCCAGTTGTTCATATGCAGCAGGAACATGAAAAGGCAGTAGGTTAATTATACTGTGTAAATAATGTTTTACAGAGAAGAGTTTGGGAGAGTATAACAGGTTCACTGAAATTATGACCATTATTCTTTGCAATCAGCTGTCCATAATTGTCTATTAGCTGTAGCAGGGAGGAAGTGATATGTATCACATTTTAAACAAAACTCTCAGTTCCTAGAAAATATTAATAATTACCATGCATAGTTTTACCTGCATTTCTACATTTCTCTACCTTCATTTTCATTCTTGTCATTACAGTCTGAAACATTTTTAATATCTTACTGCATTCAGAAACCCCCATGATACCCACCTAATCCCCACCATGAGAGGAAGCTCCATCACAGTTAGCAGTAAGTTGTTTGTCTTCCACAGTAACTATACTATTCGTATGCTTTATTGTGATATGCAGAAGCATATAATAAGCAATATTATAGCTTCAGTACTGCCAGCATGATGCTTACATAGTCACCTATCTGATGTTTTTGTTTAGACAAGAATTAAAGACTGTGTTACCAATATAGAAGTAGACTTTAAAACAAAATAAAAACACTGCTGATATCACAGCTTGAAATAGCTCCGTGTTATATGAACAGCCAAGTGCCATTTTTAAGTTGAAGAGTATAAAAAAGATGATGGACTGCACAATTGCAATTTTTTTTTCTGTGTATCCTTCACTCTCTGCTTTGCTAACAAATGATGTGTGCCCATTCACCCAGTGCTTCTGCTCAGAAAACAGGGAATAGAACATCACACACAAGTACAAGAACTGCACATTATAATGATGAAGAAAAACATTACAAGCCAAGTCACAAAGATAACAGAAATATATACACATAACTACATGTTTAAAAATATGCTTTTTAAACCAAAACAAAACAAACCAAACAGCTTAAATCAAAATAGCACCATGAGACAGATTTTATGTTTTTGGTAGATGACAAGAAGATACCAGACTTCTAGAGACAGATCTGCTATCAGAAACATGCAAGATTCTTTGATTTAGTTACCCACACCTTCTTATCCGCCAGTGTAATTTAGCACAACAAACTTCTAACTTGCTGTAAACAAAGCACAAGTCTACATGGAAAAGTTTTGACACTGGAGCGAAAATTGAGATATGACACTGTAAGGGTTCAGGAGGATTAATTTCAGTTAATAAAACTTTGAAACAACCTAAGAGCAACTAATTAAATAGAAATGGTAGAGTATTAGAAAAACACCAACACAAACCCTGAGAAAAATGCTCATAATCTTGTTTTCATCCAAGTAACTGAAGTATTATACAGTTAAACAGTTCATTTGAATGTATACACAGCTGACTGAAGAAAACTTACAGTAATTCAAGCTTCTATTGAATCATCTATGTACAACAATATATGAAAAAAAGGGAAAAGAACAGAAAAATCAGGTGGAAAAAGAAATTAACCTCCTGCAGGTCATACAGTGATGCAGGTACTATGGGAAGGTACAGAAAACCATCGATCTATGGAATAAAGCAAAAAAATACAAAGCTAAATAGAATGTAAATCTATGCAGCTCTATATGAAAACCACATATTTTTAGGCTTAAGGAAAGCAGAGAAAATGAATGGTAAGAAAGAATGGTGCTAAATATAGTTCAAGGGGAAAAAAACCCACAGAAAATACATAACAAAAACAATAAAAAATTGTGCTTTTTTAAACTAGAAGCAAAATCTTTACATTTTTATATGTACTATAAATATCTACATAGATATTTATCTACCATTACCTCAAAAACATTTTTTTCCCATGCTTCTGAAAGTTTTATAGGTTTTTGTCACTTCAAAAACAACCTTATAACTGGTGCTTACAGATAGATGAGTGTTTTGCAATGAAATAAAACATTTTTGTACTTTACTAGCTTGTCTGAGCATGCATGTAAGACGAAACACACCGTCTCTTATATACTTCAGGTTGTAAGGAAAATAACCTTTTCACTGCTGAAAACTTCATGCTGGAAGTCCATGCTTGAGCTATGAAAACATGTAAGGCTGCTAGCACTAAAAGTGCCTCTCACTCCTAAACTTTCTTATATTAGTTCCCTTGTGGTAGGAAAAAGGAAAGCAAGAATGAAAAAATAGTATAGGCTGTTATACATTTTAATTTCCAAAATCTCTTCACAAAGTAAAACGTGCACAGCAGAATTAAGGTTTGCAGCTTAAACATTAGAAGTCACTGTGAAACATAAACAACCCTGGTTAAACTACTGGTCTTTGGACAAGTTCAGGAGACAAAGTGCCTCTTTAAAAACACGTGCCTATAACTTCAGCATGGATCTTGAAAAAAGCCATGGCTATGTTGGAAACCAGCATAATCTATTTGAAGCACTATTAGAAACTTAAAATATTTGAGAAAGTTAAACTGTAATGGTTTTTTACTGATAGAGATGACAGGTGAATCCAATCCAATATTTTCACCAATACAAGAATCAGATTTCTGGCAAAAGTTTGTTAATATTCTGAATTGCAGTGAACAAAACACTGAAAGCTGAAGATGACTGTTTACCGAAAGAAACCAACCAACCAACTTTCCCATGCTCTTTTGGAGTAAAACCACGGAAGACTTGTAAACCTCAACCATATCTTAGTTTTACTTGTCAAATGGCATCTACATAATAAAGAAACACACAGAAGTTAAACATAACCAAATAAAAATGTGTTCTCAATATATGTCAAAAAGAATTCCAAACTTTTTTTTTTAATCAAGTTTTGTAGTCTCATAAGACCATTTATTTGCAGTATCAGTAGTTCAGCTGCATTTTTCCAATATAGAACTCCTGAAATAATGCTAGTGATAATATATGCTACAGCTTTCTTCAAAATATTATTTACACAAAATGTCTATGATTCAGGTGTGATGTGTGTTGGTGGAATCAAATCAATAAAACGATGAAACAAAGCACCCACACTCCAGCATCTTTTTGTTATTTTCTACACTTTGCCCACTCATTTGAATTTGCTTCAACACTGTTTTACTACTAACAATTGAAATCCTTCTAGATAACATTGAACTAAAAGCACAAATAAAATTAGAGGAATTGCTCAACAAGATATTCTGTTTTGATTTGCTTTCCTAAATGCGTGAGTAGAAACAAACAAACAAACAAACAAACAAAAAATAAACAGTTGCAAAGTGTTATGACACAAGATGGTTCAATTACCTGGAACTCAAAACTCAATATTGATTCTACCATAAAGTTTAAGTAATATTGATTGATACATATCAAAGCTGTCAAAAAATAAAATAAAATAAAATTTA
>VXAB01003111.1:16248-50351 GCA_013399175.1 Odontophorus gujanensis | reverse complement strand
CGCCCCGGCCCCGCCCGTCGCCCCTCCCGGCCAATCCCGGCGCTGTTGCTGTGGCCGGGTCGACCGCCTGACGTTGCCGGGAGACGGCGGAACGTTGAAAACACACAACCCTGTTGACGTCGGTGCGTGGTTGCCGTAGTTACGGACCGGCGACGTCACCGAGCCTTCCCCCCCTTCCCCGAGCTCGCGGGCGACGCAGGCGGCGGCGTCAGCCTCTGCGGGAGGGGCGGAGCTCCGCTGCCATGGCAGCGGGGGGGGGTGAGGTTCGGTCGCCGTGGCAGCGGAGCGGTTGTTGTTTGTTTGGGAGGCGGCGGCCGGGGTCGGGCTGCAGCTCGCGGCGGCGGCCTCGGTTCCCCCGGGCGCTGTGCCCGGGCGGTCCCCGGCTCCCAGAGGGGCTTTCCCCGGGCTCGGCTCGGCCCCGGGCCGGGAGCACCGCGGGGGTTCGGCCGCCTGAGGTCGGTGCGCCCGCGGGTGGGTTCACCCTGAGTGGGAATGAATGGCCGTCCCGCGGGGCTGCCACGCTGCGCTGGGGCTGGTACCGCGTCGGGAGAAACGGGCTCGGGGTAAAAATAACCCTGCTGAAAAACGGTGTTTATTTTTAACCCGGATCAGGTGTTCGGCCTGGCCTGGCAGCGGCCTACGGCAGCTCGGCGGTGCCCATTACCCAGCCGCTGTAGTGCGGGCCTGAACTGCGTGGCCAAGGGAAACCCGGAAAAGGAGCCACAGAGTGAAAGGGAGAAACCAAAATGTGCCCTGTAATTCATCACAGCTTTGTCTGGTCCTGAGGGGTGGCAGAGGCTGTGCCCTTCCCTACCCTCCTTGTGTTGCCCTCTGCAATGCCTTTCAGAGCTACCAGGCACACTTTGCCCAGCACCCAGGTGAGCTGTTGCTGTGTGTGTAGTGCAGGTGCCTGCCAGAGCCCAGGCTCCTTCCTGAGCACTCCTTGCTGGCGGCCCCCTCCCTGCCACAGAGTGCCGGGTGCCCTTCCCTCTGACATCAGCTTCCTCCCCCACACCGCACACCAACCGGAGCCCTCAGAGGAGAAGCCCTGTGCTGGGGCCGCCTGCCCACAGGCATTTCCCCGAGCACCTGGGCCAGGCGGGCGCTGACGCCAGTTAGGGTCTGCCCTGAGGCCCAAGCGCTGCATCGGCGCCGGGTGTTGCACAAAGAAAGCAGTAGGAGGGAACTGCTGGGGTGCCTGACCACAGCAGCGGGCACCCCCAGGGCTGGGAACTCCCAGCACCAGCTCCTGCCTCGATCTGCTGAGGCCAGCAAACTGGAAGGCAGTTGCCCGCCCAGCCCTCGCTGGCAGCCAGGCTGCTGTCACCACTATTGGCTTTGCATCAGCTCTGTTTGTTTTGGCAGGTGGAGGGCAGCGGGTTCAACCCCAGCTATTTTACGAGTTCCTGTCCCACGCCCGTGTCTGCGAACACGGCATGCACTGAGGATCCCCTCGCCTAGCCGCCTAGGGCAGGAAAGGGTGGGGCTGCAATTAGTGTTTGCTTCCCAGGGGCAGGCCCATGGCACTGCCTTCCGGCAGGCCATCCCTGTGTGAGAGGAGCTCTGCGTGGTCATGGCCAGCACGTGGAAACGCAGAGGGTGGGTGGCCGATGGCAGGAGCCTCGCTGGGGTGGCTTGCAGTTAATTCAGCAGGATTGGCATGCAGCCAATGGGGCTGTCCAACTTGGTGCTTTCTGCTCCTTGCCTCCAGCCCCATCCCTGTCAGCTGGGTAGCCGTGCTGTACCCTCTGTCCGTTGGTGACCCCAGATAGCTGCCGTGTCACAAGCCCTGGCAGCCACGAGGCCTCACCCAGGGCAAAGGATGGGGCTCACCATGCAGCACCGCTTCAAGCCCAGCCCTGCCCTGGCTGCTGGCTCCTGAGCCCGCCCTGCCCTGCGGCCTGTGGGCCAGCCGGGCTGTGACATGGGGTGAGAGGCTCAGGGGGGATGAGGCACCTCACAGCACTGATTCAGCAGTGCAGCCTAGGATCCCCCTGCAGCCCTCCTGCCCCAGCTGCATATTTCCACCTCTTCCTTGTGCTGCCCATGGGAGGACGTCTGCCACCTGGGTGAAAACTGAGCGCTTTATTTTGCCAAGTTACTTGCCAGCAAGGGCAGCTGTCAGAGCCCCTTCCCAGACCCAGCCTAGAGCCCTCCCCACACAAAGCTGTTCCCTTGTGCTACCTCAGCAGAAAACCCCTTGCTGCTGTCAGTTAGCACCTTGCCATTTGAGAAAGGTGAAACGGCTCATAGCGGCATCATGAGGCAGCCCCGTGCCAAAGGGCTGGGACAAGTGAACCTGCAGCAGCCAGGCCTGGGTCACCAAGGTGCTGGTAGCCACCTGGGCCCACATCAGCTGCCATAGGTCAGGGAGAAGCTGGGGAGTGTGGCGCTGCCCTGCAGCCCAGCAGTGAGTGGCTCATGTGGGAGGGCAGCCCTAGAACAACACAACCCAGTCCCTTTTCTGCTAGATCAGCTCTGGGAACTGGCTTACCACACAGGTACATAAGCTGTTGTGCCAGCACCGTGGGGAGGATGTGAATGAATGCTGAAGAGCTAGGATCTCTCAGACCACTTCAAAGAGCACCAAAATGGTGTAACCATGGCCACACAGAAGCCCCGAGTTAATAGGGCTCCAATTATGGGCAGAGCCTTTGTGAGTCCCAGCCCGATGCTGTTCTTCACTGAACTGCCTTGCTGTGACAGACGTTACCGAGTGCTGGATTTGAGCTAGTGGGGGCACAGTGCTACTTTCCCCTCCCTTCTGCATATCTGGGCACATTTACAGTGGCAAACAGAGCTGACAGGACAGTGACCAGCTATCCAGATCCTGTAATATTTTCACTACCGGAAGCATTTAAGCTTCTTTGTGCACCTCCTGTTCACTCAGTGCTGGTTCTGGTGTTTTCAGTGGCCCCTGCATGGTGCACAGCAGCTTCACCCGAGGTGACACCGCCTGGGCACGAGCTCACACAGCCAAGCCCTGCACTCAGTCTGAATCCACCCACCTCGCAGTCTAGGCTGCAGCCATCCTCCAACTTTTCTCTCCCTCCCTCCTGTCAAGGAGACTTTCTCCACTGTCATGACTATTGAGAAACAGCTGAACTTCCTACTGGAGCAGCATCCTGCCTGCCAGCCTGTACTGGCCACTCAGTGCCTGCAGCACTCACATCCTTCCCTCCTCCTCACTGACGTGCACACATGCACGCTTCCACACGCACGCCTGGTGGTGGCTCCGGCTCCTGGTGGTTTCCCAGGGCTCTTGAGATACTGCCCCAGGGAGCATATGTCAGAGGGAAGAGACCGTGAAGCTGATGAGCTGCTAGTGCCAGCATGGATGGTGGACATGCAGGGTGGACACAGGTCCCAGTGCCCCACGGGGGAGCTCCGCTGTCGTCCCTCCATGGGCACACGGTGTGATAAGGGTGGCACAGCCCCGCGCCCTGCAGGTTGACTTGCGCTGGCAGTGACTGTGTCAGGCACGGAGGCTCGGCTGCCTACCAGGGAGGTGACTCTTTAGGAAGTGAGTGCGTCCGGCAGTGCGGGAACTGTGTGGGAGCAAGGGGTGCCACGGCCTGACCTCAGGGGTCATAGGGGAGACGGTGGCTGGAGGTGAAGTAGCTGCAGAGGGGAGCAGGAAACTTCGGGGAGCTCACTGGGGAAAGCAGGACTTGGCTGTTTTCAGGTGGGAATGGGATGGGGGGGGCATGTTTGGAGCTGGGGAAGGGCACAAGTCACGGATAGTGGGGTGTTTGCAATTGTATCGTGACACGTCATAATTACTTTAGCTTCCAAATCTACACTGTGCTATTAAATTTGCTTATTGCGCAAGAAACAAAAACAAGAGGCATTCCCCAACACTCCCTCCAGCGCATAACCCAGATGTTGGCAGGCCTGCATGCTCCAGAGAGGGGAGGAGAAGGGAGTCCCAGTCACGTTGCCTCCTTCCAAAAATTCCAAACCCAGCAAGCCTATGGCCCCTTGTGCTTCCTCCCAGCCTCAGGCAGTGCAGCGTCGCTGACAAAACCACTGGAGGAACCAGGCTCTGCTCCCTGCAGTTGGGAAACAGCCTCTGCGTGGGGCCGGGTGCTGTTGTCAGGGCTGGGATCCCCCCCACGCCGTACGTGACGTGGGGGAGCCGAGCTACTCGGGAAGCCCTGGGGATTGCGCATTGGAGGTGCTGCTGCTGCTGCCACCTAATGGAGCCGCTCCCACGCCACGTGGGGGGACAGGGGCAGTGCCCACGCAAAGTGCTGCTGTGTGGGTAGTGCCTGTACTGCAGGCATCGGCACAGTTATAACCACACAGAAGAGCAAAAACCCCCTCTCCCCCTGTAGGTGGCCACTTGTGAATCTCACTGCCACAGGCTCCCTCTGCATTTGTGGGACACAGTGCACATGGGACACAGCTGGATGCCACACATGTGGCAGTTGGATGCCATGCGTGTGGCACATGTGGATGCTGTACACATGCACAGCTGCATGCCCCATGCATGGGTGCTGTGGGAACTGAGGCGAGCACTCGAGCTGGTGTTTGGTGGCAGCTGCAATGGGGAAAGAAAAGCAGCTCCTGAGCAATGCAGGTCATGGCAGGATGCTTTATATAACCCAGAGCCACAGAGAAAACCAAAATAGCTGCCTCCCCACTGCTCAGTTAGTCTCTTCCATCAAACGTGGATAAAATTAGAGCAGGCGGTGACGTGTGCCTACGTCTGCACAGGGACTCCAGGGAGACAGAGGGAGGCAGCTCAGGGCTCTGCCATCAGTGGCACGGGCTGCCAGAGCTTTCAAGTAAAATCCACCCGCCAGGTTGGTGTGTGGCTGCAGGGACAGATGTGTGGATGTGGAGGTGGTGGCAACAGCCTGGCTTCACACCTCATCCCTTTTGGGGCAGCTCAAACACCTGGACACAGGCTGACCCTATGCAGGGGGTGCTGGAGCAGCGGCATTTCCCCGAGAACTTTTCATGTTCCTCATGAACAGCCAGAGCTGCTGTCCCCTGGGGGTGACCCACACGGGCCAGCTCCACTGTGCCTCTGGTGGCTGTGCAGCCCTGGGGAGCCCCCGGCTCTGTAGTGCTGATTCAGAATGTGTGCCTGGAGGCTCAGGCCCTCTGAGAAATGATCTGGAAAAAGGAACCAGACCAAAAAGCTGCAAAACTATTGCTGACATCTGTGTTTATACACTCAGATAAGGCCTGAGCCATTCCCCGACAACAAGAAAGACTGCAGTGGAGACTTTTATTGTTTGGTTTACTGATCTGAACACAGAGAAGGCAGCCAGGATCACAACTGTCTGCCCTGCAGAGACATTGCCCCAGTCTGTGACCTTGGGCACATCTTTCCCCGATGTTCACATGGATGTGTGGATGCTTCAGAATCCCACTCTCTTCTCGGGGGCTAATTTTCATCCTCTTTCAGCTGGCAGGGTGAGGATTTGGGAAGGTGGACTGGTTAATATTTGTTGAATGCTCTAAAGACAACAACAGCTCTGGAGAAAGTCTCTATGTTAATTATTATTTACAGGAAAACAACAAAACAAAACAACAGCAAAAAAGGACGAAGGTTTAAAATTCCTGGTCTGAGAAACACACACCCAGTCATGAAGTTAATTTACACCCTGTCCGCTGGAGTTCTGCCACCTTTGCCCCTCCTCTGTCACACAGCACACTGGGTACCTGTGCTCAGAGAGGTGGCTCCAATCCCTGCCAGCTCCTCAAGCCAGGCGCTGCAGATACATAGAGCAGCACAGCAAAGAGCAAGCCGGGCAGCCACAACAGCAGCTCCTCCCTCTGGGATCAAAAATACCCCAAGGCACACACAGAGCAAATGAAATCTGTTCATCTTCTACATAAGCTCCTGGAGTTGAATAGCTCAGCGGGGATGAAGGGAGAAATAGAGGGATGAGAGGAGGGTACCTGTTCTACATGGTGGATCCTTCCCCACACCATCCCGACTGCCAAGCCCACCTGGGGGCTGCTCGGTTTTCTCAGGGACATTCTTTGCCTCATTCAAGTCTCTATCTGTCTGTGCCTATTATCTTATCTCACTGATTGCTAGGTTTTTCTGAGGAATTATGCTGGAATCCAGGGGTCAAACAAGGCCATGCGTAACAATCAGCATGTTGCTCTGTGCTCTGTTCTCTATTTCTCCTTTGGCTTGTGTAAGACCAAGGGACATGTGCATGCACACAGGCACACTGGGGTTCAAGAAATGGCATGTGATATTTTTGTGTACTCTGAAGCAGTTCAGAAGGGGTGTTCAGGAAACAAGAGTCTTCATGTGACTGTATACCAAAGCCCACCTTCTGTGTGTTGGTGCTGAAGTCCATGCTACTTCTGCAGCACCCACAGCCCCTTGATTCAAGAGTGAACACAGGAAGCATTGGTGTTTCCAGCTGTAGCTCTCACTACACTCATTCATGCCTCATCCTGCACACCAGCTTTTGAGAGGTGAGAGAAGTAACTTGTGAGCAATGAGTATCAGGGACATTTGTTAAAAAGATCAGGAGAGGAGGTGATAGGGGCTGGGATTTCCCCAGAGCTACTTGGAGGACTGGTATTCACTGCTAGGCTGCGATCAGATGAATGAGGAGCAGGATTAATTTGCAATCCTTTTTACGTCACTTGACGGAAGACTTAATGTCTGGGATTTCCCTCCAGTTATCCTAGGGGAATTAAGAGTTTATTTAATGAGCTCTCGCCTGGCGTCAGGCAAGGAGCCTTTCTGTGGCTATTTGAGTCTTCTTAGAAGACTTTAGGAATACAGATTCTTTCCTGTCAGCAGTGTCAAGGAACAGCCTAGCACAAAAGTTGCCTGAAAAGGATGCTTACAGCAAGAGCATCTTTTCCCTCAAACCTTCAGCACATTACTCTTTCATAACTGTTCCGTAGCTCAAAATAACCTGTCCTGGTAGCTGGCATTACTCGCATAAAGAGGAAGCTGAGGCCCCCAATGAGGTCAAAGGGAAGAGCACCCTGTCTAGACTGACATCCCTGGGGATTTCAGCCTCAGGCTCCTGGAAACTCCCCCAGTCCAGAATTGCTGTGGTGACTCACAGCCACTTGCACAAAACTAGCACCAGCACCAGAACTGACCCACAACCTGACACCTCTCCTGTACCCTTCTCCTCACGGGGAGGCTGCTGGGGGGTCTTCTCATGCACACTTCAGGGCAAAGGAAATTTCCACTGCTCCTTCACTTGACCCTTATCAGCTATCCCCAGCCAAGCTTCAGCGCAGATGAGAACTTTTCTGCACTTTATATCCATCTTAGTCACCTAGTTTTCCCTTCCCTCCAGGTGGAAAGCCTTGCACTGCTCACCAAAAGGCCTATTTATGAACACTCTTTTTCCATCTCAGGTGCTGCGTGCAATTGTTATTCATGTCGTTGATGCTCACTAAGCCCAGCCCACTGACAGGGCTAGCAAGGCCCATCAGTTTTTGGTGTAAAGTTTAGGAGGCACTTTTTGTCTGCGTACATTTGCACGAAAATCAGTACCCTTGAGGTACCTCCTACCTGAGTTTTGAGATGCCTCTTGCATCTCACCAACTTGGTCTTGCAAAAGGAACTCTGCAATGCAGAAGTTGCCCATCTGCACTGAGCAGCTGCAGAGGTTGTGGTTTTGGTGAGCCATGCTCCTTCACAGAGCAAGAAGTCTTGCCTTAGAAGAGTTATTAATGTTCCTGTTGCCCACGTGCCATGCTGACTAGTTTCCAAGGATAAGTTCGCTTCTCATGTGCTTGTGTGGAGAAGGGACTTCCCAGGCCTAATTCAATGCTTCCCATTCCTGCTTTCTTACAAACCAATCTCTACCGAGGATAAGAATATGTCCTGCTGATTCAGTGTCCATCCAGCCAACTTCTCCTTTTCACAAGGGGAAATATTTATAATCTAGCACTCAAGCAGTGCAGCTGATGGAAGCCATCCAATAAACATCCCATCTAACTGCCTTCTTTGCTGCCAAGCTTCCTTCTAAGCTCTGGTGGTTTAAGTGGCATTCAACTGCTCTATTGTTGATACATATGACTTTTTTTTAAATCCTTAGTTAGATGCTGATCACTGTTATGAGTTGCATTTTCTTCATGTATCTCTTGAAATAACCAACAAGGCTGTTTGAGCATGAAAAGACAACGTAAGTCTGAGAGAATTCATCAGATTGTCTTCAATGGAGAGCCTGGATTGGTACTGTCCATTGCATCTCATTTGTCCCTAGTGTGAAGATATATTTAAAATATATAGTGTCCCTGCGTATAAATGCCCTGTGTTTATTATTTCCAGGTGATATAGGAATATTGTCATTGAGAAACAGTGGCTCCATAGTTACGGCTGAGATTAGTTTTGTGTTTAAAATAGGGATTCATGCTCTCTCCTATCTTGCCCTTTCTTTCCCAGTGTTCTTACACTCGCTTGCTACATATAAGGAGAAAGGATCTGAGAACAAACAGATACAAATGTTAAATAGCCGAGAAGCTAAGAATTATTAAAATCAGCCCTTGAACATGTACAGCCTCTGTTCTAACAAACTGTATTTGACATCTAATCGTCACCATAATAGAATAATGCAGAGACTTCAAGCATCCTACACACTAAAATGTTTACTGCTATCGTGTCCAAAGCCTACACAAAAATATTGATTTTTAAGTTCTGGCTATTTTTTACGTTACTTTTGACGCGATTGTTTCTCTGGGAGGCTACATGAAGAATTCAGTTCAGAATTGCTCTTTTAAAAATGCTACTGAAATCACAACTTGTCTTAAGTGGGGATCATTTGGGAAGTGGTGTTTTTAAACGCACTCACACATGAGCCTTTCCTCATACCTGCTCAATATTTCTATCAGCCGCTCTTGGCCCACACCTTGGCAGCCATCTTCCTTGAGTGCAGTTTTGGCAGCGCTCCCATCAGGAACAACTGAAGGGCAAGTTTTGTGACAGCTAAGTGTTCAGTTACGAAAAGTTGAAATTGATTTATGGAAACGCCTTCACAGATATTGGACAATTAGAGAAGAAGGCATTTAGGTGAAGAATTCAGCAATATAAAAAAATAAAATAAAATTGAAATTTATATGGTGATAAGAACACGCAGATTTTTAAAAGTCAATATTTGCTGTAAAAAGGGAAGTGAGTCTTCTGAGGTCCTTTGGCTAGATCTAACTATTAAAAATGTGATGGTAGAGCAAATATGTTCTGCCTTTTTGTTGTGACCTTTTCCATTATCCTTTCTCACGTCTATCAACAGCCACTGTCAGAGAGGACGATGGAGTAACTGGTCAGAGGGATCTGTTCCTGGGGCCACAGTGAGCCCAAAAGTCAGCAGTGATATGTGAGAGATGCATCTGGCACAGCCAACCACCCCTTATTTGAGGTGCTACTGATACATGTTTTTTTAGTTCAAATATTTGTTTCATGGGTGAGGATACTGCTCCGATTTATGCAGAACAGCAGTACACAATGTAACAGCTGATTAAACTTTGTTTTCAGCATAAGTTTGGTTTGAAGAAACCTAAGGTGGCATTTGCTCCCATCATTTTTAGATATCTAGTTCAGGGTGAGATGGCCTTGTTTCGAGAATAAAATATTTCCATCTCTTGGAAAGGGGCTATGGCCCCAGGCTCCATCAGATAAGGAAGGACCAGAAGAAACTCAGCTTTAGATTTTAAAGAAAAAAGCAGGGCTCTCATCCTGAGACTGCAGCACATTCCACAAATGAAACAAAATTAATGGCATGACATAACACTAGAGGGTTTACCTGTTAAAACATGACGGTACCCCAAACCTCTATAGTTTTTAAGAGCTGTGGCTTACGTAATAAAATTGCATGCAATGTTTTGTACAACTTCTTGAAAGTCTGTGTAAACAACAATTTCATTCCCTCCCTGAGCAGCAGGCACATTCCTTGCAGAGGTTAAAGGAGGACAGTGCTAGGCCTGGAGAGGGTGGGAGCTTCCAGGTAGGCTGCCCATTGGTGTCTGCAGAACAAGTTTGTCCTGATGCAGGTGCTGGCTGTAAGCTCCTGTGCTGAGGTGGCTGGAGAAACAGGGCTTGGAAATGGAAAGAGGAACCGAGTCTTGAACTTCAGGAGGGCAGTGGGTAAAAGTTCCCAGGAAGTAAAGAGAGGATTTCCTCAAAAAGCCAGGAAGGAGCCTTGCAGGCCTGCACTGTGGCTATTGCTGGAAACCTGCTTGGCGCCAGCTAGGAGCAGGGAGCAAATGAGAAGTAGTATGAGCGCTTGGTTCCTCAAAGTGGTTGGTGCATGATTGAATCTGCACTATCTTTGATGAAGGATGTTTCACTTCCCTGAATGAACTTGTGTTTTAGATTAAGTCCCATATATATATTATTTCAAGCAAAACTCAGTGAAATGGAAACAGATGTGTATAAATATGTTGTAACAATAGCTGTATCTTCATACAAAATGCAGCTAGAATTACCACATGTGCTTCTCCTATTGATGTCTAATGGCTATTTCACCCCATGCCTCTCATTAAAATGCAGTTTATTTAGCTGTACAATAGGGACACCATATCTGAAGTCTCTGGGACAAATTACAGGGTAGGTATAGCAGTAGTGATATGGCTGTTAAACTACTGCTTTATTTTTAGTTGTCAGGATGACGTCCCTATCTGGATTGTGACCATGATGGTGCCTGTGGTGGTTATATCTTGGCTTTGAGCTCAAATACAGCCCCTTAGAGGAAGAAGCCTTGCACTTTCCAAAAGTGAGTGAATAATACTGCATGTTTAACTGAAACACTGAATGGTTTACAGAAGTTTCTCAGTAGCTGGTAGTAGGTTGCTGGGTGCAACATAGAATGCAAAACAGCATACAACTCTAGAATAGTTTTAAGAAGAAAACTGTTTAACTTTTCATTGTGAAAACCAAGAAGATGCTGAGAAGCCAAAGCAGCTGACGCAGAAGCAGGAAAAAAATGACTAATTGCCTCATTTGTACACATTTCTACACATTGTTTCAAAGAAACAGACGATTGTTTTCTGCAATTCACCATGGATAAAAGACATGTTTAAGTATGGCGAAAAAATGATTATTGCCAACAATCTGTTAACTTCTTCTTCAGTCAAGGAAACAATTGCAAGTTCTGTGGGAAATGCTGTATTTTCTCACTGACCATTGTTGCTTCAAACTACAGAAACACTAGTTTTTTTTCCAGTACTTCTTTGTGAGTTCAGGGTTGAAAGCTAAGTAATTCACTGCTTTCTTAATGACAAGATAGCAATGAAACAGAGCTAGGGATATTTAAAAATATAAAATGTATACAATAACAAAATGATTTACATTCTATCAATATGTTATGTTTGGGAGATGATAAGGTAATATTTTCTTCGGGTATATACTCATCTGTATATAGAGGAACGGTAGCGAGAAATGATACCTGCTTTTACCTAATTGCCAAGCTTGTACAATGTGTAACACAGCAAATTACGCTAAAATAGGTCATCGTTTCATCCTGAAAGTTGTGTAATGAGTTATCAATCTCTTCTTTTCATCTGCTAAATGATTCGGAATTACAGGAAGTATTTCATTTTGCCAGCTCTGAATATGTGGAAATGTTAAGGCATGTCCCTGCAAGACTGTTATTTCTAAACCCGCAGCTGAAAGGATCTTAAAACGCTTTCCATCTGCTGTGTTACTTTGTACACGAAATGAAGATTGCCCCATTGCATTTTTAAGCATTTCAAGTATGAGGAGGTGGGGATTTTAAAGAGACTTTTGGCAGTCTATAGAATCATAGAAATGTTCGAGCTGGAAGGGACCCTTAAAGGTCATCTAGTCAGACCCCCCTGCAATGAGCAGGGACTGCTTTCTTTCGCAACATGCCAACGCACTAAACCATGTATGATACAATTTTATAATTAGAACTGAATGTGTGCATGGCAGTTTAAAACATAATACATTAATTCGTGAGAAGCTAAAACAGAGACGATGATACATTTGTTGGTCATAGATGTAACTCATCTGAAAATGTACCATGATGAAATGGACACAATAAGAAGGGATTGTTAAATATTTTCTCATCAGAAGTTGACTTCACATTTTGGTTTTAGAAAATAGGGTTACTTTAACGTGAATGAGATGCTTTCTCCAATTTTTGCCCCAGATAATATGACTGTATTGAATGTTTTAAACTTGCTAGAAGACTGGGTACATATCATTGGTATAAGGAATGTTCAGCATGGAGATCTGTCGTGCTGTGCGTGTCTCATCGGGAATGTGGTGGTAGAACATTACAACATTTCATATCTTCAGATTCTAGTAATCTATATTTCTTTAAGCTTGTGAAATAGTATCTATTTCTGCCTTAAGAGCTGCAATGGAAGGAATGTTTTCATTGTGCAAATATACTTTGACATACTGCAGGAACAGCCAAACATTTATTTATTTTTAAGGTTGAACTTCAAACTAATGTGATTGTCCAACTAGGGAAAGGTTTGAAAACTGATTAAAAAAAAAAATGTATTGAGATGTGCAACAAATGACCAGAAATCCCATTTTACATCATAAAGTAATGGTCTGAATATTTGAGCACAGCTGATCTTCACATAAAAGATATGTGCAGTGCTACTGAAAATTGTATTCCCCTAAAATATTGTTTAAATGAAGGTTAAGAGAGGCTTTTATTCATGAAGGTTCTGTTTGCTATCTGTGTATGAACACTGAGGCACGAAGTCCACTGCTCTAAGCCTCTTAACATTGAAATTTGCAGCCCTTCTTGATTACTGCTTGTTGCTAAAGACAAATTCTGGTCAGAGAGGAAGAGCGATGTTTTGGATACAGAAAAACTGTATTTTTTCTTTGGTCGATAGAAATAANCCGCCGGGGCCCGGCCCCGCCCCTCGCGCCTCCGCTGTGACGCAGGCGGCGGCGCGGTCACGTGTGGCGGAGGCCGGCCCGTCGCACCCGGAGCCGCCGCCGCCATGCCTCTGCCGCCGCCCGGCCGCCCCCGCTTCAGGCTGGCCCCGCTGCTGGCGCTGCTGCTGCTGGCCGGCCCGGCGCGGCCCATCTCCTTCCAGCTGCCCGGCAAGGCGCGGAAGTGCCTGCGGGAGGAGATCCACCGCGACACGCTGGTCACGGGCGAGTACGAGATCGGCGCCCCGCCGGGCTCCTCCAGCGGCCCTTCCGCCAACCTCAAGGTGCGGCCTCGGCGGCGCCCGAAGGAGCGGGCCGGGGGCGGGCGGGCGGAGGGCGGCGTGGAGTCCCCGCCCCGCTCCGCNTACTTTAACGTGAATGAGATGCTTTCTCCAATTTTTGCCCCAGATAATATGACTGTATTGAATGTTTTAAACTTGCTAGAAGACTGGGTACATATCATTGGTATAAGGAATGTTCAGCATGGAGATCTGTCGTGCTGTGCGTGTCTCATCGGGAATGTGGTGGTAGAACATTACAACATTTCATATCTTCAGATTCTAGTAATCTATATTTCTTTAAGCTTGTGAAATAGTATCTATTTCTGCCTTAAGAGCTGCAATGGAAGGAATGTTTTCATTGTGCAAATATACTTTGACATACTGCAGGAACAGCCAAACATTTATTTATTTTTAAGGTTGAACTTCAAACTAATGTGATTGTCCAACTAGGGAAAGGTTTGAAAACTGATTAAAAAAAAAAATGTATTGAGATGTGCAACAAATGACCAGAAATCCCATTTTACATCATAAAGTAATGGTCTGAATATTTGAGCACAGCTGATCTTCACATAAAAGATATGTGCAGCGCTACTGAAAATTGTATTCCCCTAAAATATTGTTTAAATGAAGGTTAAGAGAGGCTTTTATTCATGAAGGTTCTGTTTGCTATCTGTGTATGAACACTGAGGCACGAAGTCCACTGCTCTAAGCCTCTTAACATTGAAATTTGCAGCCCTTCTTGATTACTGCTTGTTGCTAAAGACAAATTCTGGTCAGAGAGGAAGAGCGATGTTTTGGATACAGAAAAACTGTATTTTTTCTTTGGTCGATAGAAATAAAAAACTTTTGTTTGTTTGTTTGTTTGTTTTTACACGCCGTGGATCCGAAGAACTGAGACATCTGATACTACAATTTTTTCTTGGCTGAAGAAGATGGAGAAATTACTCAGGAATTTATAATATACGCGTATAGTTAAGAAGTGAGCACGTCCTCCAGTGAGAGACCTGGGAGGCACCAAACCGCAGGGAAAGCCCTGCGAGCTCGAGCGTGCCCATCTTTATTGCACACCTCCGTATGCGAACGCCGCCGCCATGAGATGCCGCACCCCCAACCCCCACAGCGCCTCAGCGAGCGCGCGCAGCGCTGATTCGAACGCCAACNCGGCGTGGAGTCCCCGCCCCGCTCCGCTCCGCTCCGTCGGACCGGGCCGCGCTGGCAGAGCGGTGCGGGGCGGCGGGAAGGCCGCGTTCGGTCAGCGATCCGCGCCAGGCGGCGTGGGGAGAGCGGGGCCCGGGACGGGCCGTGGTGCGCTGCGCTAGGTCGTGCTGGGCCGGCACCGATTGGCGGCGGGCGGAGGGAAGGGCCGCAGTGACGTGGCTCTCGCGGAGCTGCCTCGTGGTGTGCGGCGTGGGCAGCGGTGGGGAGGGGGGTCCGGAACGCCTTCTGTGCGGCTGTGCTGAGTTGATCCTGATGGTTCACGGGGCTTAGTGACGTACTCTGTCTTGCCTCCGCCGGGCGGGAGGAGGCATCAGGGTACCTTTAAACAGCGTAGGGGAAAGGTGAGCAGCATTGAGAATATTCTTGTCGATGTGACAAGCGGCTGTTAAAGCACAACTTGAGTATTTTCTGCCTACAGTCTGCATTTCTTCAGATTTCCCAGCTGGCTGTGTAAGGCCTGCTGCTCTGTCATCGGTTGTGTTAACTGGTGTTAACCGACAGTCTCCCTGACTGTCTTTTATCTTTGTCAAAGCTCACAAAACATTCTGAAGTTAGCATACAGTGCTTGGTGACGGGATAGCCTGCTCAGGGCCCACAAATGGCAGTGTTACATGGTGGGAGTGGGAGAGCTGCTGAAATCAGGCTGCCCCTCCAGCACTATGCTCAGATGCTTGGAGGCATTGTGAGGTTGGCAGCTGTGCTTGATTACGGACAGAGCAGGCTGCTTTGGGAGCCTTACTGTCTCACATCATGAGAGGAAATTTGTCTGCTTACAGACATACAGGCAGCTGTAATGTTTACAATCTTGCTCTAACATTTGCCCACTAAGGTGCCTGTATTTCAGCTTGAGTGGCATGTTCCTGCTTATCTCTTGTCAGGCATCCTCACTGCCTGTTGTCCCATTATGGCTCCATCTCTTCCAAACCTGCCCTTTTTATAGAGGTCCTGGCAGGTGGCAAGGCAGTGAGTCCCATGCTGGGTTCTAGCTTTGCTGCTGGAGCAGATATCCAAACAGGAGTATTCACAGAAAGAATTCCAAAATCAGTTTGATGTAAAATAATTAAATGTCCTGTACTGGTCCAAAAAGCTACAAAGAAGAGTTAAGAGTCCACACCATTCCTGCTCCCCTTACGGCTCAGGTATACAATGGCTACCCAGCATGCTGGGCCTGCTGGAAGTGCTGCTGCCCCGGGGCTAGGTGCATCCTGCTTTTGGTTTGTGTCGTTTTCAGTGGGAAGGTTAGTTCTGGACATTGTAGCTGCAGGTGGTCTCGCTCCCCCCGCACTGGACAGCTGGCTGCAGTCCCTGGATTGGCCATGGAGCGTAGGAGGCTGGTAGTTAATTTTGGCTGCACTCAGTATGGTTCCTGTCCATGGGCTGAGCTTTGTGTTTGTGATGCTCCAACACTAACAGTGGCACCCTCTGTTTGGGAGGAATCTGTGCAATCTGCCAGCTGGCTCCAGGAGGGAGGCCCAGGGGTGGCTGACGTGTCGCTCTGGCCCAGTCACGTGCGTCAGATCCATTGTTGGGACTGGTGGCTTGGGGAATTGCTGGGCTGTTTGTCAAGGGTGAACAATGCCCTGTCTGTGGAGGGTTGTGTTACTGTAAATAACGTTTGAATATCATGAACAATCCTTTTCAGGTCAGCCTCTCCCCCTCAAGTGTTCTGGCTGGGCTATTAGCAGCTTCTCCCACCCCCGCATGCCCCGCTGAATGGGCATTTGGCTGATTTGGGAAACGGCATTCAGTATTGATGGAAGCAGATAGCAGAGCTTTGACTGTCTGGAATCCTGTTTATGAGCAGGCTGCTGCTAGGCCTATACAGGACAGAAACTGTTCAAGCTGTACAGTATCCTATAGCTAAAGATTAGCTGTGGTCCACAGAAAGTCCCAAGGGAGCAACATAATGGGGTCTTTTGAAAGCTTTCTTTACTGTGACCTTGTCAGCATTTCTTGGGACTGATAACCCAGTGTGCAGATGATACAGTATCAGCCCAGATGTACCATCATCATATCTTGTTTAATCAAGGCCTGTGCTGTTGAACAGTGCACAATGATCCAAGCTCTTTTGCCACGGCCAAATGCAGGCAGTCCTGCACTGCAGCAGAACCTGCTCACTTGGGCTGAATGCTTCCAGTAGTTTGGTGGCTTCCACATAGGAGATAGCCTGTGTCTGACTGCGGGGAGGACAGCAGCACAGCTGTCTGTGCCAACCTGTGCTGGGCAGATCTACATGCTGCTCAAGTACGGGTAGAGTTCTGGAAAGGAACTGCAGTGCTACACTGCAGCAGTGCTCTGTGTTGCTCTCAGATGCCAACAAATATGATGTGGTGCAGCGGAAGCTACAACAAAACCAGAAACAGACAATTATGGAATAATCTATATGTAAAGGAAGTTTTTTCCTACTGTCTTAACACCCTAAGGCTTGAGGGTTTATATCCATTATTATTATTTTTTGTCTAGTGTAGCAGCTCTCATTATCCATCTGAAGGTTCCAAATCCTAGTAGGTGGTAGACCTCAGTGGTATCCTCTGGAGAGTTAATTAGGTGCTCAGATAGGAAAACAGGAGTGTTTCCTGAAATCATGTTAGGTATATAGCCTTTCTGTATGCATTAGATTGCCCTGTTGTTTTTCTTTTTAAGGTGGAGGAAAGGAGTATGCCCAGCCTATCTTCTTTATACAGAAAAATACACTGTGTACCTCTGTCTTCTATATTTTGAAATAAGTTCCAAGCTTTTCAAACATATCTATTGAAGGAAACTGGGATACATTCCAGTGGAAAACATGCTGTTGATTTTCACACAGTTTTGTAATACCTTCGTTTTTTTTTCACCCCGCTCCTTGGTTAATGTATTTCAACCGACTGGACCTTTTAATTGAGTACAGTAATTCTCAAGCCCGTGTCGCGTAATGTGTGTCCTTTTTTACTCTTGGGTGAAGCATTTTTGTAGACCTACTGTTTTCACCTATTCTTAGTAGTTTCATAGATGTGGTGCAAGCAGTCATTATTCTGTCTGCAGTCTGCATTGTCCTCTGAAGTGGCCACTTTAATGGATGCTGGCACCCAGACCTTGTGTAACTTGGGGCTGCACTGATCATTCATTTCTAGAGGAATAGATGTGCCCTTTTCTGTCTCATCTTGTGGGAAATTAGTCTTTTATTTTTTTCCATAAGGCTTCTCTATATTCGTTACTGTGGGAATTTATAAATTTTGCTTGCAAAAATTAGGCAATGATTGACACTTCATATGTCTAGAGTTTCTAAACGTAGTCTGTATTCAGAAGTTACGGGAGGAAATTAGTGTGGCTTTTGGTTGGTCTTTTTTTTGTTCTGTTTCTTCTTTTTTTTTTGTCTGTTTTGTTTTGTGTATTTGTTTTAATGAAAGAGTCAGTAATTGCCTGAGAGGCACTGACTTTGTCATCTCAGTATGGATAAGTAGGAGAAAATTTGATGTAGTTGCCAGGAAGGAGGAAAACTATAAAAAGCAAAGTATCTGATCCAAAAGGGAGGCTAGGAGAACTCTTTAACTTCTCATGCTACCTAAACTCAGCAGCGTGAGCCAGTGGCAGTGAAACACGGCATTTCTTACGCTTGTTATCTCTCTTACAGATAACTGACTCCGCAGGGCACATCTTGTATGCTAAAGAAGATGCGACTAAGGGCAAGTTTGCTTTCACCACTGAAGACTATGACATGTTTGAGGCCTGCTTTGAGAGCAAGCTTCCTGTGGGTAAGTGAAAGGACCATTGGCTGCCTTCACCTTCTGATGAAGTTTGTGTAGATGTGGATGTCTGGATTAGTGGTATGTGTAAAGTGATTCTGAGTGTAGTCTTGAACTTTTTGAGAATGCTGAGAACGTGAGAACATTTTGACTTTTAAAGCTGCGTTTCAGGAGTTTGTTTGCATTCTCCATGATGCAGAATATTTGCTGTCTGCATTGTATTTGGAAGTTAAATATTTCTCTGTGGCCGTTGTATAGTGCTCAGGTTTCTTCTGTAACAGGCAGAAGAAAGGGGAATTGTATGTTCCTCCTACACAGGTTACCACATCTGCAGTGAATGGTGGTACCAGGGAGCAAAACACACCTCTCTTGCTCTTTTCTTGGTTCTTGCTATCTTGCAGTCAAGCAAGGACAAAGTAGAATGCCCTTATCTCCAGGACGTAGCTTTTTTTCTCCTGCTGACCTACTCCCCTCCTTTGTTGGAATGTGATCTCAATAGAGTCTGTACTTTTCAGCAATCCTGTCAGGCTAGCAGCTGTTTTCTGGAGTTCCTGTGTGTAAAAAGAGCTTGGCTTTAGTTTGCACCCATAACTGCTAAGTGGTCAGTAAAGGGAAGAGGAAATGAGCAGAACGTCAATATTGCCTTTGTGCTGCAGGGATGGTTGCCTAACAAGAACCGAGGCTCGTTTCCTTTGAGTGTGACGCATGTGCTGCTTTGAGTGGCTGGGCTCAACTTCAGGACAGATGCGCTGAAAGCAGCTGACATAGGCTCCAGTCTCATTTGCTGTAAGCATGTGCAAGTTTGTAGGTGCTTGCATCTTTTTGTGGTCACTGTCAGTTCTGCTCCCTGGAGCCACTTCTCCCCATGTCTTATCCTAGAAAATCTCAGGGTGCTTTACCGAGCAGTCAGTGGCAGCATTCCTCCTTTCTCTTGAAGTGTTCTCCACATAAAATATGCAAATAGTTTGCAAGCTGAAGAGAACTTTTCAGAAACAGAAGGGTATCTTTATTAAGAGGTGTCTGGCTTGTAGCACCTCTTCTGTCATGTTTTGCAGATAAAACTGTCTCTAAATGCTCAGGATTCTGCTTTTATTTCACTGCAAAGGTAGGGTTTTCCAGTGCTTCTTAACGCGTTGAGACATGCAGGTGCTAGTGACTCATTTGGGAGAGTCACTTCTGCTATTTACTGCCCAACACTTGGGGGTTTGGGAGGTCTCCAGACAGTCCAACATATCCTCTCTGGCTTCTGTGTGTTCATACAACGAAGTGGGAAAGGCTTCTTTCTTTAGTTGTGTCTAGACTCTTTATTTCAGTGCTTGTGACCAGGGTTTCTTGCCTAGACTGAGATCCTTAACAGCTCTTTTGATTCTGTCAGATATTTGTTCCTTGGTTCCCTTGTCTTGTTGCAAGTTTATATTAAAGCTTTTGACACCAATGAGGATAAAATATTTTCAAGTCCAGCTTCTACTTGGTCACCAGTGGTGGACCAAAGTGTCAGAATCTACAGCTGTTCAATTCAGTGTCTAGATACTCTCCTGAGGCTTTCTCTTTAGATCCCTTTGAGCTACCAGTTTCTTTTTTGGACCTGGGGCCCCATAATCCTTTCTGATGATACATACTGATGATGGGGATCTCCAGATTTCCTATGCTTGTATTGGATATCACAAAAATGTTGAAGTAAGTGTGGTGGCACTGTGAGGCCTGATCATCTGCAGGATTAAGTTGATTAGAAAGGAGCAGCCATGTCATGAGAAGTGTCTTGTTCCTCTATATGGCAAGCAAGGGAATGAGGCGCCTGACTGATATCTCTTTTCTCCCTGTGCTTCTCTTCAAAAGGTTTTATTTTTTCGTAGTTTATTTAAGTAGGCAATGAGGACTTTTAGTGCTCCGCTAAGGAGGATGTTGGTGGAGTACTGGAACAGAACAGTTGGTAGGGGAACCTGGAGCCGTTGGGCCCTGAAGGATTTAAGCAACTGGGATTTCTCAATCCTTAACCACAGAAATAAGGAAGAGGAAGTGAGAAGGAGATGCTGTGTAGAAGGTACACGTAACGAGAATGCAGGTCTTAGGGTGCTTCTTGAATCCAAACCTACCCTGTTTCAGTTTAAAGGCATTACTCTGACCTGTCACTACACTCCGGGGAAAAGAGGCCCTCTCCATCTTTAATTCTTTTCTTGTTCTCTAATCAAGACCTCTGGTAGTTACCGTTTGTTTTTTCTCTGCTGCTGATCTGCTCTGCTCTGTTGAGCTCCACCTGCAGGAGGAGCAGGGAGTTACTGAGTACCTTAAGAGCTTAAAGGAAGCTTCTTCTAGTGCCTTGTACTCAGAACACTTCTAGAAGAGCAGCTTCAGTTTCTCCAGGACAATCCCTGACAATGTTAACCTCTTGCAGAATGTCTGCTTTCCTTCCCTTAGCACCCAGCAGCTCTCATTTTTCTGCATTCTTTCTGCCTCCTGGCATCTCTCCCTTCCAGCCTGACATCTGAATCCTTCCAGTTCTGTTCTCCTTTGTGCTGGCCTTTTCACCTTTCTCATCTCTTCCTGGAAGCTCCAGCTGTCCACCCAAGTTGCTGTAATTTAAACATTAAAATCCTCCCATTGAATTGCTTGCTTTGTGTTTTTTTCTGCAGCTACTGTTGGCCACCCTACCTACCAGTCTCCAGGCATGCTGATATAAGGCATAGGTGGTCAAAGCTTGTTGGCTGGGGAAAGGAGCAGTGGGTGGTTGTAGTCAACGTGTCTGTTAAACAGTGCTGAGTTTTAAGTTTATTTTTGCAGCATCTGGCCTTTTATAAGAAAACAAAGCCCCATCACAATCCTGGTTTATCCATTAGACTTTTACGTAGCTGAGTTTGACTTTTGGGCTGCAGTATTCCTTAGGAAATTTAAGAAATAGTTTGTAGTTGATGTGGGCCACACTGCTAGGAGCTGCTGATAGCTCCGAGGTTGTGTGTCACCTTGGTACTGGGGAAGGTTATGGAATGGATAATCTCAGGAGCCATCATGGATCGATTAAAGGTCAACCAGGGCATCAGGCCCAGTCAGCATGGGTTTGTGAATGGTAGATCCCGTTTGACAAACTTGATTTCATTCCATGACAAGGTGACCCACTTAGTGGATGAAGGTAAGGCTGCTGATGTGGTCTACCTGATCTTCAGTAAAGCCTTTGACACCATCCCCCACAGCATCCTCGTGGAGAAGCTGGCTGCCCATGGGCTGGGTGGGCATATGCTGTGCTGGATGGCTGGGCCCAAAGAGTTGTAGTCAATGGAGCTAAATCCAGATGGTGGCTGATCACAAGTGGTGTCTCCCAGGGCCAGGTAGTGGGACCGCTCCTATTCAATATCTTTATCAGTGATCTTGATGAGGGGATGGAGTCCACCCTCAGTAAGTTTGCAGACGATACCAAGTTGGGAGGGAGTGTTGATCTGCCAGAGGGTAGAAAGGCACTACAGAGGGACCTGGATAGACTGGATCGATGGGCCAAGGTAAACTGTATGAGTGTCAATAGGGCCAAGTGTTGGGTCCTGCATTTTGATCACAGCAACCCCAGGTAACCCTACAGGCTTGGGGAGGAGTGGCTGGAAAGTTGCCTGATAGAATGGGACCTTGTTGTGTTGGTGGACAGTTGGCTGAATATGAGCCAGCAGTGTGGCCAAGAAGGCCAGTGGCATCCTGGCTTGTATCAGGAATGGTGAGGTGAGCAGGACTAGGGAAGTAATCCTCCCCCTGTACTCAGCAATGGTGAGGCCTAACCTCGAGTACTGTGTTCAGTTTTGGGCACCTTGATACAGAAAGGACACTGAGGTGCTGGAGTAGGTCCAAAGGAGGGCAACAAGGCTGGTGAAGGGCCTGGGGAATATGCCCTGTGAGGAGCAACCGAGCGAACTGGGGTTGTTTAGTCTGGGGAAGAGGAGGCTGAGGGGAGATGTTTTTGCTCTCTTCAAATGACTGAAAGGTAATTGCAGTGAGAGTGAGGTTGGTCTCATCTCACTGGTGTCAGGTGACAGGATGAGGGGAAATGGCCTCAGGTTGCAGCAGGGGAGGTTTAAGTAGGATATCAGGAAAAACTTTACAGAAAGGGTTGTTAAGCACTGCAATAGGCTCCCAAGGGAGGTGCTTGAGTCACAGTCCCTGAACTGGTTAAAATCCGTGTGAATGAGGTACTCAGGGACAGGACTTAGTGGTGGGTTGTTAGAGTTAGGGTAGTGTGGTTTGGTTGTGGTTGGACTTGATGATCTCGAAGGTCTTTTCCAACCTAACTGAATATATGAGATGATTCCGTGCGCGGGTAGCAGTAGAACATGGAGGTGATTCCACTCTGATGTCAGAAGAGCTGTTTAGTGAGTAGAGAAAAAACCTAGGGGTGCTGTACTGAAGGTTTGGAATATGTTTCTAGCTCTGACTGGAGTGACCCTGTGTGACCTGTACTTTGAATTTGTTTGTGAACTGAGAGATTGTCCGCATCAGTCACCTCAGGCAGTGTGAGTATTGGACATGCTCCTGGATAAAGGTTCTGAAGCTTGTAGTGAGTGAATTCAAACGTTGTGCTGTGCTGGCAGCCACTGAGGACAACTGTATACCTCAAAGTGCTGGGATTTGGGAATGTTAGGTACAGATGTTTCCTTGGTGGGTGGTATAGTACAATATGATACTCAGGTCAGCTGATGTGCTACATTCTATAGGGTATCTTAAATGCATAGCCTCTTCTTTTTTTCTTTCTCATGAGTATTCTCAGTTATGATAGTTTGTAGCTGCTTAAAAAAAAAGTAAATAAATAAGCTATTAGATATAGGATTCCATGGCCTTAAACTTTATCCTGTTGTGCTGCTGACTGCAACCTTCATAAGTCTCCTGACACCTTGGGGTTTGCATTAGCAATGTGGATCTTAAACATCTGGTCAGTTATTTCCCTGAAAAGATATTTTGGAAAAAATACTGCCTTAATTTTTGCATTGCTGTGGTGTGAGGGGGTCAGTAGTCCTCATATGCCACATTCCTCAATTAAAGAAGCTTTCTTCCTTTTTGTCTAAATGTGAAATCATTTACACCCCCAGTAGCCTTGATAAGTTGCTGTTGCACTTCCTGTGAGGAAGAACGTGGGCTTTCCATTGAATATCAGTCCCACAGTGACTTGCCTTTAGCCAGGCTGTCTCATAGCAGCTGGTATTGCTCTTCTAATCCTCTGCAGTTTTTAAAGCAACTCGCATCCTACACATACTTAACACTTTTGGTTACAGCTTGTTCCCATTATCTTTGGGAGGCTCTCCTTCAGCCAGGGTTTATTCTGAAGTCTCTGTATTTTTAGGCTGGACTGTGCTGCCTCCGCAGTTAGCTGCAGAGACGGAGGGGCGGGATGTTGTGAGTCCTTTCTGAGTGCTGGGGAGAGCTGGTGATTTCCTGGCAGGCTGACTGTGTTCACACAATGAATCCTTTCATTATGCTTCCAGGAACAGGGAGGATGCCGGACCAGCTCGTGATTCTGGATATGAAGCATGGCGTTGAGGCAAAGAACTACGAGGAGGTATGTCCCCTGGCTGCCTGCTCTTCAAACTCCCCTTTCCCAGCACTCACGTGGTGCTATTTGTAGATGTGGGGCTCATGATGGGAAGCTGTTTTCCCAGAGGTGATGAAAGCTTGTCTCCAACCTACTGTTCTGGTGAAGCTTTGTGTGCCAGAGGAGAAGGGAGAAAAAAAAAAAAACGAAATACAAACATCAGCTAAAATTCATTCAGTGCTCTGTGAACTGGAGCCTAATATGTGAATATTTTGCCTGGACAGTCTGACCCAGCTTCTGGGCATAGGAATTAGAAGCAGTGAGATACTGAGATGTGCAGTGTCCCCTGCCCCAGGATTGGAGAGCATTTTAGGTTAATATTAGACCCTCTTAAAGGTCAGGTTGCTTTGTTACTGTCATTATCTTCCTTGCTGTAGGATGTACTGGTTGGACAGCCCTGAGGTGGTACTCGTGCATTTGTAAGAACTGGCAGTGCATCACTGTGGAGGTACTTGGTGAGCAGCAGTTGGTGTGAGATGGATGTTTGATGTGAAGGTGTGACATTGAGAACAGGCACAAAAACCTTAATGCTTTCATCATAGTAGGACGTAGCTTTCTTAGACTCGAGCAGCTGTGCAGAATAGCAATTGCTTTGTGGCTGGGACAGTCTCTGGCTGGTTTGGATGCTGAATTTTGATGACTGCTGCTATGTTTTTTGTTTGCTGGAATTTGGGGTCGATAAACTCCCGGAAGAGCCTCTGCCTGAGAAAATAAAAGTTGTTAGTGCAGAAAAGTTCCTGCAAATGATTGCTACGCTCACTGCTTAGAACAGCCTGAGTGATGTCTGAGGGAAGAAAGCTGGTAGCAAAGGAGGCTGCATATAGGAACAATTAGAAAACTAATGAATTTCTCAGATGGCTGTGCTGGAGTTTTTATATCCTTTTGTGTTTTGGAGTAGCTGTTCATTCAGGGTTGGAGCCCATCCTACGTGAAGAATAAAATCGCTTGGGGTATGGAAAGAGCAAAGCAATCATTGCGCCGGCTGCCTGACTAAACCAACTGTTAAAGTATTACAAGATGTTGAAACCTTACAGACCGCTGAGAGTTTAACTGGAAGATTCTGGTGACTGCATTTACAGAATCTCTTTAAATCAACCCTGCAGCATACTCTTGAGTTTCATTAAGGTACTGTTACCTGGAAGCATTGTTCCTATGCAGAAAGGTTCTTTGGTGCAACTCAGTACAATTTACTGGCTATACTGATAAAACTGTCTTTGCATAAAAGCAAGCATGCATTACGCTTGTTTCCAGTGTAATTACACCAAAGGTAAAGTTCTGGGAATAAATATGGGAAAAGAAGAATTTAGACTTGCAGTCCCACTTGATTACAGGTCTAGAGATTGCTAGCAAACGTCCTTGATTTTTGGGGACCTTTAGGTGACAGTCTGTCTCAAGCCTTGTTGAGCAGTGGTGTGTCTGCAAGGGACTCAGACTTCTTGTGTTTGTGTAACTGCTGCTGATATTTAGCCACACTGTTTTGCAGTGTGTTTTTCTCATCCTCTGGCCCAGCCTGCTGTAGTATCCATGCTTTTTATCTTGACAGGTTGTTGTAAGGTCTCAGGGGAGGACTGCTGCACAGAGCTCTCTCCTGGAATTGCTGTCTTTTTTGGGCTTCTTGCTTCCAGTGTTCATGGACTGTAACGCATCAGTGATCTGCCCTCCCCTTCAGTTCCTTTTGCTGAGCTGCTACAAGAAGCATTGATGAAGAGTGTTGATTGAGAGTCAGTGATACTGTCCTGCTTCTCTGTTCAGTGTGTAAAAATGAAGATAGGAAAAAGTTAAAGGTCTCTTCAGAGAACACCAAGAAGGCTTGGGGATTGAGGTTTCTTTGCAGGTCTGCAACTCATTGCTGATCCTTCCTGTGGTCTCTCTCTATGCTAGGGAAGGATTTAGGCTTTACATATTTAATGGCCCCACTGGGAAGCGCAGTGGCATTGCTGCCTCAGTTGTTATGCTGGCCCAGGTGTTCTTGTGCCTTCCAGGATTGTGTTTCACCATCATGAGGCCTGGGGGGTTTCTTAAAAACTCTTGGAGCAACTGCGTGCATTGGATGCAGAAGGGACAAGAAAGTTTGTTATCTGAGAGTACTGAAAGTAGCCGCCCAGTGTTTCTATCTATCCATATTAAGAGCAGCTGAAGGGATGCAGGATGGAGTATGCAAGCCTGATTTTCTCCCAGTGGGCCTTTCTAGCCTTCTGTGAATATGGAAGAGTGCCATCCGGGAAGATAATGGAGCCAGTCAACTCCTGACTTTGTCAGCAGTGATGCCTGAGGCCTTGTGCACGCTACAGACCAGCTGCTATAGCTATGTCAGCAGAGTCAGGCCATGGGCTTACTTCTGTTAGTGCTGGTTCTTTAGCAAAGCTCTGCTAAAGGTATGAATCCAGGCTGCAGAGTTTGATCTGTACGGCCTCTTGTCTTGAAAGCAGGAAGATTAGGAAGGTTTTAACTTACCATTTCCTACTACCTCCTCACACATTCACTCCAAATTGATACTGCTGTGCTAGTAGAACTGTAATATGAGCTTGCTACAGCATAAAAATACTCAGATGACTGCTTGAGGGCCTTCTGCTTCCCAAATTCCATGTCATGTGGAGACTCTTCAGTGAAGTGACTGATGAACAGCAGTGTCCTGGTCATGAGTGCCTCTTCAGATCAGTTCTGAGGCCTGGGCCTGTTTCCAGGAGCAACGTTTTGGGATGTCTGCTCCCTGAGCGCCACCTATTGCCTGCCTGAGAGTGTCTGGACCACTGAGAGATGCCATCCTGGCTTCGTTTCTGAGTCATGGTGGTGAGACCAGTGCTTCAGAGCCAGTGTGAGCCAAACGTGCTCCAGTTCATTTTCTGTAGTGAGTCTTTCTTGCGTTGTGTTACCACATGGTGTGGTGTCTATCGTTCCTGGTGGAGGCATTCATAAGTAGTGAAATGGTTCACAAAAAATAGGGTTATCCAAAACATACATCGTAATGGTGGCAGGATTTGCAGCTATCTTCCCTTTGTGCTGTGCTTGTGTTGCTGATTTTACCTGAGGTTTAGTCAGGCGATGGCCACGACTGGGACAAAGACGAGCTTATTTGTTCAACTTCGAACAGTTACGGTTGTGCATTGTGCTAATAGAATTTCCTGTCGATTTTTTTCTTAGACACAAGTCTACAACTTGCAGATTGCATGATCTGCACAAAAATAGAGTCCTATAAAACAAGCTTTTATGAGGGGAAGTCGTAAAATTTTTTTTAACTGGCTTAAATGGAGCCCATCTCATACATATTCCAGCAGCGTCATCTGGTGGAGTACATTGTGGCTGCATGATCTCTGCTCAGCGTATCCTGCTGGCCTTGAGGTTAATAGTGTAAACTACAGAAGCCCTGAGCACCTGTGGATGTAATCGAACCACTGTTGTCAGGAGTCAGGCTGCCCTGACTTTCTGGGACACGTGGCAACATTTGACCACATGAGTCTCAGTGCTGATATCCAGCATGTGTGTATAACTGTACTGCACACATGGAAGTGACAGTCACTTGTATCTTGGTCCGTGTCTTCTGTTCACTAGAGGCTTAGCCATGTGGCAGGCTCTTCTACCCACTCATCAAAAGCAAACTGTGAATAAGCTAACTTTAGGCCGAATAAGGAAGAAATGTGCTTGTATGCGTACTGTGCTCTTCTGTTGAGTAGGAGGGGTAGAGTGAAGTGTGCTTTAAAGAACAGGTGGGAGAAGCGATAGTGTTTTATGCAGTGGTAGTTTCTGGCTCGCAGAGGTGTTACCCTAAGGGGAAGGATGCCCCAGATCTGGAGTACGTGAGAAGGAGTGGTTCAAGCTAGCAGTAAAAGCTCGTGTGGGTGCTTTTCTTTTTGGCTTAGTGACTGCCTGACTATCCTGTTTTCTAGATTGCTAAAGTGGAGAAGTTGAAGCCTCTAGAAGTAGAACTGAGACGCCTGGAGGATCTTTCAGAGTCCATTGTTAATGACTTTGCCTATATGAAGAAACGAGAAGAGGAAATGAGGGACACAAATGGTAAGAGACAGTGCATTCCGTGAGAGGGCTGGAGCTCTAAGGCTCTCACTTCCACTGAACGTGTCACAAGGATGACATTTGGAGACAAGGCCATTATAGTGGTCTCTACCTGTTCTGATCCTAGTATGGGAAAATGCTCTGATATTTCTGCTCTTCTGAAGCAGTCACCAGGTCTTGTGATGCCTGCTTCTAGAAAGCTTTTCTTTTGTATCTTTCCTAATGTGAATTCTTCTGTACTGTCTAACATTGCCCTTTAACCATAATTTTACCTTGTTCCCTCTCACTGTCTCTTGCATTGTTCCCTCGGCATTTATTCTCAAGTACTGCTGGTGCTTGAGTAACTAACTGTGCCCCTATGTTGCCTTTGAAGTTTTTCAGAGGTGGGGAGGGAAAATCCTGGGACTGCTGCCCTCTTAGGAAACATTATGTGTTGCCAGACTCCCATGCGATGATTTGTCTGTTTCAGAATCAACAAACACCCGGGTTCTGTACTTCAGCATTTTCTCCATGTGTTGTCTCATTGGACTGGCCACCTGGCAGGTGTTCTACCTGCGTCGTTTCTTCAAGGCCAAGAAACTGATTGAGTAAAGGAACAAGTCCTCCTCCCCCTCCTCACGGCCCAGCTGGACACCGCTGGAACCCAGCCATGTCCCCCCGGAGCCATCTCACAGATGACACCCACTGACTGGAACTATTCTGCAGGAACTTGAACCCTAAAAGGGGAGGGGAGCATAAAGATTGGAAGAAACCGGGGACTTCAGAAATTCTGTTGGATATTAAGGGTGGGGCAGCCTGTGATGGGTTTGGGGATTCCTGTGCAGCGATTAAATAAAAATGATTTTTCTATGACAGCTGCAGTGAACTTTTGCACTGTCTGTTCTCCTCTTATAATCTTGGCTTGATGATGTCTCCCATCTGTCTGTGACTATAGTGTTACTCTGAGCCACTTGATCCTGCTGAGCTCATTAGGTGCCACGCAGTTAGCACCACAGCAGTGTCGGGGATTCCCTGTCCTGACCAGCTGGGATCTAAGCCTCATGCAAATAAAGGTGAGTGCAAAACAATAGGTTCGTCATTCCAGCAAGGTCTGAGGTTGGAGGAAGGTCCAAGGTTTGGTCCCTGTCGTGGACCTTGGTGTTTCTCCCTGTGGGAGCTGGAGTTTTTGTGTTGATGTGTCAAGGCATTTAAGGATTTGATGACTCAGTCTGGAGGAAGGGGGAGCCTTGGAAGGAGGGCTTGGTGCTATGTTTGAGCTTGGAAAGGAGGAGCCTGCTTTGTTCACATTGGCTGTCCAGCTTCGGTCCTGTTAGTCCACGTGTTTGTGTTGGATTTGCTTTTCTTGTTCCAAGATGATGCGGCAGTTTTTCTGAAAGCCACAGTCGTTGGTGGCCTTTTGTGCAGAGAAGAGGCCTCAGTTAGATACAGTCACAGAGCAGATTGGAACAGGTTATGCTAAGAAACTTGATCTTAAATTGAGCAGGAGACTTTTCTCATCTAACATGTAACGCTTATTCAGCAGGCGGGTGGCTGAACCTCATTTTCTGAGACATCAAAGCAGGGTGGGCTGCTGACAACTGCTGTGAGGCGCGAAGGCCTATACTCAACTTTGAGGTCTGAGGATGCTAAGAAAATTCTTAAACCTTCTCTGCATTCCTTCAGAGCAAATGGTTCAGCAGCACAGCTTTCTGGTCTCAGGTGCCTAGACCTTTTTGGCTTGAGAAAACGTTGTCATGGCCCTGGGCCCAGCCTACCACATTTTAAAAAGGAAAGGAAAAAAAACATTCATGATTTCTGATTTGAATCTGATCTGTTGTCAGGAGAGGAACAGTTGTCCAGGGTGAGACTATGGGAAAGAGGGTGAAAAGATGACCTACTGTCATCTAAGTCAGCGCTTTGTCACTTGTTTGATGTTGCTGAGACCCTGGAGTTGTTAGTCCTGCTGGTAAGTGCTTGTATTGCCTGTAATTATTATCTTAATAAAGCCATATTAAGATAATCCAAGTCCGCTCCTCTCCCTTTGCATCCACACTTTTGAAAGCTGTTACAGTGCAGAAGAGCAGTGATGCCACAGCACTGAATTACAAGTCATGTGAAGGTAGCTTTAGGTCTTACAGTTTGAAGCCTGTAGATCTGTTAAGGTTATTTGATTTTTGTTTTTATACAAGTTGAAAAGACAGTACTTGTAAGGGGCTTTCCCTGCCTTGTCTATTACGACATCCTCTCCCCATCCTTATCAGAATACAAAGATACCTTTCTCTCAAAAGTGGTGGTGAAGCCTTAAGTTCCTCAGGTGACTGTTCCGGTATCATCGCTGTAGTGCTGCACGTCGATCCTCACTGTGCTGGTGTGGTTATGGGGAACAGACATGGGGGATTAATGCGGATTGACCTGTAATGAATGGGTGGGGGATTTTGTTGAGTTTTCTCAAATAAAATTTCTTTGGGGAAAAAAAATCCACTTCAGCTGTCTTTGTGTTTTGTCCTCTGTGCATGTTCCTACTGACTGTTACTCCTGCAGGCTGAGCTGTCACAGGAAACACAAGGAACAGACCCCTGGCATGCCTTTGGTTTCTCCAGTTCTGAAGAATTTATAAGTTAGAGACTGTGGTAGGGTGCCAGGTGTATGGGTTTCTCGTAGCAGTGGGGTTGGCAGAACAAATGCTGGTCATTCCAAAAGCTGTTGCTAATAGAAGGTACCTTTTGTTTCCTTCCTTCCCCTCCACTCTTTCTAATCATCTTTCCCTCTATGTGGAGAGGTCTTGAGACTGCCAGTTTGTTTCCCGTGCGGCTGATAGCAAAATAGGGTGGGTGCTACAGGACACAGGGTTCGGTTTTTCACTGTCAGTTCCCAGGTTTGTTAAGGTGAATAAATGTGTTTTGTGCTTGAGAGGAAAACTTTAAATTGTCATGAAGATGGGTTAGTCTTTGTGACAGATGCTTAGTGAAGGGAGTGATTAAGTATTTACTTCTGCTGTCAGATCACCTCTCCTGAGCCAGTGATCCTTCTGTTGTGCGGTGTCCAAGTGAGATGTCCTATAGCAGAGCTGAGGCTTTGTAAGTTCTACATAACTAGGTGGTAATATCAGGGAGAATTTCAAGAGTGGAAATTCCCAGATCTTTGGATAAGGATCAATGTCTGCAAGTTCTTGCTTGGATGAATGCTGGAGTGTGTGAAATTGTTCAGCTGTTCCCATGCGGTAGGTTGGAGGTGGGTCTGCACTGCACTGTGGATGCAGAGCGGTCTGTTCATTCCATTTTACTTCTGGGAAGTGGGTTAAAGTTGAGCTATTGCAGATACTTGGGTCCGAGCCCATCTTTGTGTGTGACAGATGCATCACTAGTATATCTATAATTGCCCCGTGGCAAACTGCATCGGAGGTTCTTGGCCTCTTCCACCCACTTGTCAATGTGACTAACAATTTAATTATCACACCGCTTACACAGCGCGTGAGCATTCCTAAGGAAGGTATAACGCCGTGTTCCCCTCCTGCTCTGTCAGTGTACTGCTGTGTGCAAGCTGTAGGAGGTGAGCATTTTACACTCTGCTGCTCATTTCTCGTAAGTTGTTCAGAGATGAGAAACGACTGAAGTGTGCAACACCTGTGCTGCCTCCTAACTGGCAAGATCAGTGCGTTTAGCTGTGGAGCAGCTGCTGAGGGACTTCTGACTCAAACTGGTTTGCCAGCTGGTTGGCAAGGTCTGTAGAGGATTCCTGCCTGCGTTTCGTAAGGTCCCACTGCAGCAATCCTGAGAAAGTAGTGAGGCCTCTCTTACCCACTGCAGATTTATGAAATGAATTTGAACGCTTCAGCTGCGCCCTCTGCTGTGCTTATCTGTTAGAGCTCTGCTGCTATCGAACAAAGTCTCTTTGTTTGACTTGCTTAAGTCAAACAAAGTTTGGTAGGAAGGAGGGAGCACAGATCTGGACTGGGTATGTTTCTTAGAGACGAAAAAAGCTGAGCATGTGAAGTGCATTGCAGTTCAGGTTGTTCTGTCTGCTTCCTTTCTGCCACCTGAAACGCTTGTATCAGGCCCATCTGCTTGTTCTGTTTTGTCTCTCCCTCCAGTCACCAGTGGTGGTGCAGTGGCTCTGGAAGGCCTGCCTGCCTTGGAGGTTTAGAAACAAATACATGTTGACATTTCTTCCCTTCTGTAAGCCTGGGAAGTGCTGAGCCCAAGCTTCTGCCACAACACAGAAACCCTTTGCGTTTGTTCAGCGTTGGCTTCACAGACTGTTTTGCTCCATGCTGGAGGCTGTTTGCACTAGAAGGAGCTACAGGCTGTGTCTCAGTGCCAGCTGAAGTGAAAAACTGTCTACAAAACGGTGGCCGCTGATGACTCCTTATGTTGCAAGTGGTTTATTTCATTTTTTTACAATAAAACACTGAATAACTTCCCCCCAAAAAGGCAGCGATAGAACTACCCTCCCATAGCTCAGTCTCACCTCTGTCGTTTCCTCTCACTTATTTCCTTTGATAGCTGATATGCCTGAGGTACTTTTCCCTGAGCTTTAAAACTGGTTACGTGATGTGATCTCTCCGCAGACTGCACCAGGAGGGCCGGTTACCTTTAAGCAGATGATCTGTTCTCCTGGTTCTCTGGGGCACCCTATCCCCATACCTGCTGCACAAATGAGGTGTGCAGAGAGGGCACCCTTGTGTTTTCTTGCTATATTGCACTGCAACTGCAGTCTGGTTTGATGCATGGCTTTGCCTCTAGGTGGTTTTTCCACCCACACCAGCTGCTCATTCTGCTATATACGTATTTAAGTGGAGTCTCATTGTGGTGTTGTCTTAATTGTGATTAATCACGTGGATGACTTTTCATTTCTTCCTTCTCAGTGTGGGCTGCACTTTCCTTATGTTAATAATGAAAATGGTGTACTGTCCTGATGGCTGAAACCCTTAATGACATCTTTGATTTAAGGCTGACGTTCACTAGGATTTAGTTTAAATAGCAGTGTACTTACTGAGTCCAAATTCATCCTTGTGCAATGTTTAGCAAGAGATAGAATAGCATGTTACCTCTGGATCACATTATTTCTTTCAGTGCTTTAGTAAAAAAAAAAAAAATCATTTGTGAAATTTGGGTGTCTACTACTCTTCACTTTCCAGTGAATCTGGATGGGCAGCATCTGTTCATATTTTGAGCTGGAAGAGACCCACAAGTATCACCAAGTCCAGCTCCTGGCTCCACACAGCACCACCCAAAAATCAGACCGTATCTGTTGCTTGCTTTACATGTATCTTGCTGTGAGACATCCTGTGCAGCTCTTTAAAGTGTAGAAAAGTCAGAAGTGTGTGTGGAGTGGCTGTACCCATGTAAGGTGGTGGTGTGGTCCTCGTTTTATGGCAGGCGTGTCATGGTTGCAGGTAACAGACAAGGTAACTACTTTTCAAATATGGGAAAGGAATGCTGACCTTTTCAGTCAGCATTCTGGTGTTTCACAGCTGTTCCAGGCTCTTTAATCTCATTTCTCTGAGCCTTTGGAGCATTGGTTTTTTTATTTCTTTATTTGGCCCATATTACATTTTGAAAGGTAGTCTTCGCAGTGGGAGGGTGAAGTCCTACTTAGCAGAATATGTCTGAGTTTTTTCACATGTAAGCTCTTTTTTTCCCCTAAAACTGCAGTACCATTTTCACTATTTGGAAGGATGAAGTATTTGTATGGCAAGGGTAAACTTTAGTGGTCAAAATATTCATTTTTAAAATGAAAGTTTGTAATGGAAATGCAGAATGGCTTTGTAGTGTTCACCCCCTTTGGTTCACACCGAGCAATAAAAACCTTTCCCAAGGTATGAGATGGAAGACAACCTGCTCTGTTGTGCCTGGCTTCAAAGACTTACCGCTCAGCTCTGGAAGTCCTGTGTCTGTGGGGTCACGTATCCAGAAGCAAGATGTTCTCATCATGGAACTGCTTTCTGATCTGCGGTGGTGGCTGTAGAGCTTTGAAAACTAAACATCGGCATCATGACAATGTGTACTGCCTATGAAGAAAATAGATGGTGACGGTTACCAGTAATTTCTTATGACGGAGCAGTTACTGCAGTTCTGGGTCTGTAATGTTAATTATGAGGTTTCCAGACTTTCATCTTGGACAGAGGGAGTGCCAGGAGTCAGGAGTGGCACACTGAGGGAAATGCGTTATTTGCGGCGCGAAGTGTGAGTCCGTCACAGCTGACTTCATCTCCTGGGCAGCTCTGGAAGCCTGGGATACAGTTTGTCAGCGTATTTTCCCAGGAACAATTATTTTTTTCCAAAAATCTGCACTACACGTGGCATATTTAAGGAAAAAGCAAAGATAACGTCCATCAGATGAGAAATAACGACGTTGCTTCGGACACGAATCGGGTACGCTGATCAGAACATCTCCAAAGCCTTCTGAGAGCGCAGTGCTGAAGGAAGGAGCCACCCCGACTGCGCGCCGGACGGGCCCGTGGCGGCTCGCCCTGA
>VXAB01003111.1:0-16217 GCA_013399175.1 Odontophorus gujanensis | reverse complement strand
GGGCCCCCCCCCCCCCGCCGGAAGGCCGGAGCCGCCCCGCGGCCACGCTCGCCCAGCTGTTCCCGCCTCGGGCCGACGGGGGCGGGAGCGCGGAGGTCGGCGGGCGGCAGGAAGCGGTTCCGGGTCGGCGGCGGCAGCCAACATGGAGCCCGTCGGGCGCGCGGGGCCTCGCTGAGGGAGCGGCCGGGCCGGGCCGCGCGGCGCCACCATGTCGCTGGGCGAGTACGAGCGGCACTGCGACTCCATCAGCTCCGACTTCGGCAGCGAGTCCTCGGGCCGGGGCGGTTCCCGCGGCGGCGGTGGCCTGCCCGGCGAGCAGGAGGAGTTGCACTACATCCCCATCCGCATCCTGGGCCGCGGAGCCTTCGGAGAGGCCACGCTGTACCGCCGCACCGAGGTAGGCCGGGTCGGGAGCCCCCCCCCCCCACTCCTCGTGTTCTTCTCCCCCCGCAGGGTGTTGCTCCGAGGGGCTGGCGATCTGTACGATACCCTACGGCTGTGGGGTTGGGACTGTACAATTTTCCGTTTCTTGAAGTGGAAGCGCGTTCAGTTCACTGAAACAAAACAGACTTTGCGTCCTTTCCCCCGGAAACCTTGTCGTTCCTTTTCCTAAATGCCCCCGGCTCGGAGTGCGGCGGCAGGACGCAGGTCCTGGGGACACAGCAAAACTCAGAGCTCGTGGTTGACAACCTTTAAAACCTGCGATGAGCAGGAAAGCCTGTTTGCCTTTCCCGAAATTTATTTCCTGCCATAAAGGCACGTTGCTCTCTCCAGAGTAGCGTGCGTTTTAATTAAAAGATGTTTTTGTGTTTCAGGATGACTCACTCGTGGTGTGGAAGGAGGTGGACCTGACCCGACTGTCAGAGAAGGAGCGTCGTGATGCTTTGAATGAAATCGTTATCCTTGCTCTGTTGCAGCATGAGAACATCATTGCGTACTACAATCACTTCATGGATAACACCACGTTGCTGATTGAGCTGGAGTACTGTAATGGTGAGGTCCCTCCTCCCTCTTATGGAAAGCGGCTGCTGCATTGCTGGGTTGCCATCCTACGCAGCCTGCAGGGAGCGTGGCCGGGGTGTCCTCTGGCGGCAGAGGAACAGAGATGGATTCTGCTGCTTAGCTCCCAAAGAAGAGACTAAAAATCCTTCTGATTGATTTGTGTCCCCATAGTCTGTGCAGACAGTTCAGTGGGCAGTTTCTTGAGTGGAAAGTTTCGGAGCAGCTGGTGCAAAGGGAGAAGTGGGTTACTGGTAGTATATGCCTCTAACCCTGCTGCATTTTGTTCTTGTGGGAGGACAGTGGGGAAAGAGTTGAGGATATTTGGGCCTCTCTGCCAGTACAGAGTGGGGCTGTTTTTAGTCACATAATCACCAAATGAACGAGTCTGTTTATAAGTCGAAAGAGGTTGAAAATCTGTTTGCATGGTACAGTCAGGACTTCTTCCTGCCTTGTGCCTCCAGTTTCTATGTTTACTGTAAAAAAATAAAAATTAAAAAAATATATATATACACACATATATTTATAATACAGTCCCACTGTTGATGGAGAAAACTTTCAAGTTTCATCCAACAGTAGACCAGATGGTGTCATTTGCAGCTTGCAGGGTAAACAGGCTTGGCTGGGATGGGGAGGAGGAAGGATTTGATATGAATATCTGAACTGCAGTTGCTCTTAGACAGCTGGAGGTAGTATGAAGGTGTTAGTGCTAGAACAGGAGACTGACTGGAGCTTCAGGCTGCTTCCTTCATGACGAGTGGGACAGCTCACCTGGCCATCTGTCCTCTGTGTGTCTGGGGGTTGTTAAGCCTTGGGTTATCAGCAGAAGCTTTTTTTTGGTGGTGGAGAATTTACTGTGGCGTCATCTTTGACAAATAGCTTTTCCTGGGTCTGGCTGAGGAAGACAGCAAACCTGTGCAAAATGTTTCTGCCAAGTGCCCTTGCTGGCACATTGGCTGAAGCCAGTTTTACCTCTTAAAATTCACTGCTTTTCATTATGCGTGGTGGAGTTCAATGCACAAATAGGGAAACATTGTTTCCCTGAAGCCCAGTTAGCTTTAGGAGTACTCTGCAAGCGCTGTCTGTCCAAAACATCTGCATGCGTGGAGCTGTTACAAATTCATAGAGGATTATGGAGAGACAGTGGATTGTACTGATGTCTGTAGTGTATGTCAGTGATTATAAAACTGCTTGTTTTGCTCTGAGACAGTAACCAAGACACGAGTACATGGCCACTATACAAGTCAGGAAGCTTAACCTGTGCACAGTGGAGTCCATGTTTAGTGGTACCATAAGATTTGAATTTATCATGGAAATAAAATCACTGAATACGTCTGAAACAGATTTGGAAAGAAACATTCTATAAAGAGAGAGAAAATAGAAGGGAGAATAGAATAAAAAAGTTAGATGAAGTCAGTTGGAACAAAAAAAAGTAATTTGGTTCTGTTTTGATATGTGTGCATAGGCTTATTGGTCATCTGCATCAAAAACTATTTTATCTCCTTGTGTAGGATTACAGTGATGTAGTACGTGGTGTGCTGTGCTTTGGCTCAGAAAAGGTGCAAAAAAAAGATGGTAGAAATATCAGAAATGAGAAACAAAATGCTAAAAACCTCTATGCAGCCTGAATCACAGGGAAAGAGGTTCGTGAGAAGAGGCAGTTTAACTTTGGTTAAATTATGAATGTGAAGAGTCATTTGTAGATCATTTACATACGTGAATAGGGCTGGAAAAGGAAACATGGGGCTGGAGAAGGAAATGTGGAAAGATCATAGCACGACAGAATGAGGAAATTAAAGCAAAGGGGATATTGACTGGAATATCAGAAAAATCTTCCTACTGTGGAAGTCTCGTCTCCTCAGGGAGACAGAGGAGCCATTTTTTTGGACATCTACAAAGTGATAGACTCAAAAAACAAACAGCAGGAAGCTGTCTTGCACTATACCCATGGGAATTGAACAGGGCACGGTGTTCTGTTACTGTTAGGACTTAATATACAATAATTGGGAAATGGAATAGCAACAGGAAATGATCAAAGATTTGGTATTTACTGGTAATATGTTAATCTGGCAGAGAGTTCTTAGTGCCCTCAGCACTGCTTTCAGTCTGTGAGTTGCCTTGAAGAGACTGCGTCTGCTGCTTACAGGCTCCTGCTTGTTGTGCTGCTGTTGTCAATAGTTTGTGAATCCTTCATTAATGTATTTGACAGCTCAGATGGAGAGGCAGCTCAGATTAAGTGAGGAAAAGCTGTAATAGATGTTGCCAGAGACTTCTGTGTCTTATAATGCTAGTGGGTTTTTTTGGTGGTTTGTTGTTCTTTGTCTGTTCTGCTGAAAACATGAGACAATCTCACACAATTTGTATACAGATTGAATGTTTGCATATGCCAAGAAGCTAGGGAAGTTCTTAGATGGAAGAAGAGCATAGTTTTGTGTGTGCCTGACCAGTGTAAGTGGAGAGCACAGAGCTGCAGTGCTTCACTGGATCTGTTAATGGAATTTGAGCATTCCCAGCAGTAAGCTAGCAGAGTAACTGCTGTCATTAATAAGATGATCCTCTGTCTTTCTCACCCACTTACAATTCCAGGAGGGAACCTCTACGATAAGATCCTGCGTCAGAAGGACAAGTTATTTGAAGAAGAGGTAATTCGGGTTGGTTCTGGGGAGTGATGGGGCTGTCTCTGTGTTCTGGAGCTCTGGCTGATGATCTGAGTGTTTATGCTCCTTTATTTTTTTTTCCTCCACATCACTGATGGGAATTTTCTTTGTTAATCTGGGGATTGACATCCGTCTCCTATCGAACATTGCAGATATGTATGCACTGTCAGAAACTTCTTATTTTCGTTTCCAGTTATGTCTAGACAATGTAAGCTTCCTAGTGAGGAATAATGAAAGAGTACGCTCAGTAGACTTTGGTCATCCCATCATCTTGGCTAAAAATTCACTGTAAAATCTTTCTTCATACTTGACATTTAATTTACTTAACCACTTTCTAAGCTCTTCTCAGGGTAATTACTCTGAAGCTATCTCACTGTGGACTTCTTTTTTTTGAACATATATTCTGCTGTTTCCACTCCATGTTGAGATGCTGGTTATGCTTATTGCTCTTATATAATGCATTTTAAGGCCTCCTGACTCGTGGTGAGTATTAAATGATCATAGTTAAATTCTAGAGACCTCAGTTGTAGATCTTTCCTGTCTTGTCTTTAACTGTCCTTGCTAATTCTTTCAACTCACTGAATTCTGCGTTGCCCGTGAGGGCAGGTACTGCAGATGGCACTAGGAAATTCAGAGATTTCCAAAACAGGAAATCCTGAAGGTAGTGATACACTTTCATATTCCTGAGAGAGCAATGAATGTGGTTAAACCTTCTTGCTATGCATCCCTGTGACAGATGTCAAGTTTTTTTGTTTTTGTTTTTTGTTTTATTTTAGGGATCTTTCTGGAGTTTTTGTTTAAGCCTCACATAAGACTTTTATTCCTACCTTTGCAGATGGTGCTTTGGTATCTGTTTCAAATTGTATCAGCTGTGAGCTGCATTCATCGAGCAGGAATTCTTCACAGGTACGTCCTGCGCAGTGTGCAGCTGAGGTGACAAGTGCAATTTGTGGACATGAGTGCCCTTTGCTTTTGTGTTTAAAAGAAACCATGAGATTCTCTGTTCAAAGTGTAACAGGACTGACTAGATGTTGGATATCACTTCTGTAAGGATTTTTTTACTGGACTAGAAATGGTGTTCTAATGAACATGGAAGGAATTTTGTATCAGAAAACAGAGTAGCTCTCTTTGCTGCACCTTTGTGAACTAAGAGTTAATCCACGTAGGGAGGATTATGTTGGTCCTTTACTGCCACGGTGCATAAATGATGTTTGCTAAGGTGGATAGGAAGAACAGTTACTGCTGGCCAAGGGCATTTCACACCCGCTGTACAAGTAATGGCTTCAGACTATTATGTACATCTTTACCTATTCCTGGAGGCTGACAGCAGTGGAGACTGTGTTGGAGCTTTGCTATAAGGTCACTCAGATTGAGATTTGTCCCAGATTTGGCTTCATACCGTGTAATGGGTCTGTTATTTAAGGAAGTTTGCAGATAGTGATAATTCAGACATTGGCTCTGAGATTTTAATGAGGAGCTAGTTGTCTTTTTCTGACGCATTGGGTGTTTGGGAGGGGTAAATTTCATTGCTTACTTGTGCTTAAGGGTGCCCAGTGTGTGGGCAGAGTAAGGAGGTGGTGACGGTCTGAAGAGTATTGCGTACACAGACAGCGGTTTCCAAGGTTGGATTGTGTGCTGCACAATGTCCTGTAATGAGCAGAGCTGTGTGAGGATGCTCATATCTTTGAGACAGCATCCTGGCTGCTGACAGTCTGAATCTCTGGTTAATCAGCAAGTCTTGGTAGTAAACAGTTAGTACCTTACACTCAACAAAGCTGTGCTTGAGTTTTTGACCTAAAGCAGATGTTGTATCTGTACTGCTTTGAAGTAATTTCCTCCTTTCTGGTGCCCATCTTTGCAGCTGGATTCATAGCTTAGGAGTATGTGTGGCCCCACGTCCATCTAAAACAACTAATTGAACAGTTATTTAAATGTTTGCAGTCATTTCCTTCTGCAGCAGACATTGTCAGAGTGACACAGGACTTTGTGATGCCCCAAGGGGATGAACGCAGAGTGCTGATTTGCTTGATATTGTCCTGATCTACACTGGGAGGTTGTTGATGGTATGCTAGGAAAAGGGAATTTTACAAAGTGTTGGCTGCAGGAAGCATATCATGCTGTGGGGGTTTCCTCTGTATATCAACAGCATCTTGTATTTATCTGTGATTCTACGTATGACTCATTCTATCTGGAACGAAGTATTTTCAATGAGACTTGGAGTAATGTGTTTTGTTGGCTGTCAACCTTTTGATCTTTGGGATGTAGCATGTCATGTTGTAGTTTGGACTTGTTCCAAAGGTCTAAAGTAGAGGGGTGTTATGCTTACATTCTGGAGTAGCATTTGTTTCACACCTTCTGTCTGTTCATATTTGCATGCGTACCCATTCGTGGATTTCTTTTTAGCAAGTTTGGAGATGGTTAGGATCCATTCATAAAAACAGGGAAAATAAAACTTGCTGAGTGACCTTCAGCTGAGAAGGGACTGAGAGGAGTAAAAGAGAGACATCTTTGCTCTGTGGTCTTTACATAGGTGTTTGGAGCCTGAGCTTTTTAGACTATGTTGTGGTTTTGTGGGCATATGGTAAAATATGGCAAACTGCTGTTACAGCCCCGGTACCTGGGCTCAGACTGCCTTTGGAGAACTGTTTGTGTGAGAGTGTGCTCTTACAGCAGCAGTTACCTTATGGGGAGGGAGAGTATGGTAGGGTGTGGGAGACTGAAATCTGGAGGTGTATTTCAGTCGCATTTCTCTTTCTTCTTCTAGAGATATAAAGACATTAAATATCTTTCTAACCAAAGCAAACCTGATTAAATTGGGAGACTATGGGTTGGCAAAGAAGCTGAACTCGGAGTACTCTATGGCTGAGACTGTGAGTATATGCTTTCTTTTGTGCAGAACTGAGGGTTGGAGTTTGTTTTTTGCTTGTGAATTTTCCCATTTCATCCCTGCATGCCTTGCAGAAGATCAGGAATGCTCCACTTGTTTTCTGTGTTTTTCCTTCCTCTCTCCACCTAACTTATCTCACTGATGTTACTGTACTTGCTGATGTGTTGCAGCCTTCAGTTATCCTTGCTCCCACGTTATCTTTCTGAAGTTTAAACTAAAGATAAGTGACACTGTGGGCACTAAATTGTGTCAGAGCCAGTATAACTACATTAGAGAGCACTGTTCTTTCTCTAGTACTTGGGCACTGTACTTCCAAATGTGAATCTACATAATATGAAGGTATCTGAGGACACAGAGACTGCACAGTTGCATCAATATTTCTAACTCTCTCCCTCTGGGCTAGTTGAACCCAGTTCAGCAAGTTAAGTTAACCTGGTCATGCTGCTGTGCTAGCAGAACTACTTTGGCTCAGCTGGGTCTGAGATAGCTTGGATCTATTTCCCTGACCTTGCACTATGCCATAGATAGACCTCTTGTCTCTTTAATATTTAGACTCTGAACTCAATTACAAAGAAGCAAGAGAAGTGCTTCTTACGATAGATGTATAGTGTATTGGTAATGCTGCTGGTGGGTGGGAAAGCTTGCAGAAACAAGTAGTTCTACAGGAAGGCTGTCAAATTTGGCTTTGTTCCAGACCCTTCCAGAAAGCAGTTTCACAGACAGGGTTATGAAACAGGATAAGCTGTATTGCAGCCACCTGAAAGGATTGACTTTGATTTCCCAGCTCTGTTAATTTCTGTGGTTGCGCGCTGGAGTTGGAAAGGGAGACATTGGCTGGATGTCTCCTATCTGCTGAAGGCCTTTATTATAGTTTAGGATGCAAGCCGACCTGCACATCCCCTTACCAGGCATTATTAGATTTATGTAAGCTGTCCGTATTGTGTTAAGATGTGCAGTTAAATGCTTGCCAACTTCCTTCCAGAATATGAGTGCTATTGTGCAGTTGCACAGTAAGTGTGAGCTCAAGGCTACTGCATAAAGCCCTTGCTAAGCTGGGCTGTAGCAAAGCCATTTGTTTTGTCACATTTTCCCTGGCTTACTGACTTTCAAAAAAACTGTGGTCTGTGCTATGAATTTTCCTTTTATTATTTTTTGCCTGTGTTGTGTATATTCATTTATACAGCAGCTTTTTTTTTTCTTCCCTTCATTTTTTGACTTACGAAAAACTTTTAATGAATATCTTCAACCATTCTTCTTTTGTATTTGCTGACTGTGCTCTAGGCTAGCTGTTCAATTTGTGATCTAATGACTAGTGACAGTCTGGAAGTTGCCTGTTGTAAAATGAGTGCAAACCATGTTCTTGTTATTATTTTTCATTATAAAATTCGTAATTGTACCTATTTTATAAAATCATCATTTGATTGTTACATCTTGTTTGCTAAATGCTTGTTTCTTAATTTATTACCCTTCCTCCCCATTACCAGGCAAGAAAAATATGCCCTTACATTATCCTTTGTTTGAAAAAGATGTAGTGTCCTTGTTCTTGTGATATTCCATCTAGCTGAGGTTCTAAACCTTCCTGTGGGTAGGACTTGTGGCAGTCATGCTGTGTGAAAGGAAATGGAAGGTAGGTGACAGTACACCAAGCACCTAACAGGCACATTCAGGATCTACTGGAGTCTAATGAGACAGCCTTTGTAGTCCTTGGAGTTTTGCTGAGGGAATTGAAAGGACAGCTATAAATATTTCTCTTTTTCTTAAGTCTTGACTTTTTGTATTATTTCAGTGTCTGGTTGCTTGCTAGAAAATGAGCTCCATTTGTGGAAGCTTAATTCTGACACCTTTTAACCTGCTCTTCTTTTGTGTGTCTCCTTTTTGCGGCTTTGAGCTTTACCACTATTTCTGTGATGGCTGTAAGGGCTTCTCTGTTTAACTGCTGGGTTCTTAAATTTGAGGCAGGGGACTTAAACATTGTACAGGAAAGCCCACTTCTGAAGTGCAAGCTTTCATGTAGGACCAGTGCCAGTGTAATGCTATAATGGGATGGAAAGTACCACGGTAATAGTGGGGTGATAAAGTCTTTGGCTACAGCAAATGAGAATGAGCCTAAATGCAGCAGCTGTACAAATGAAGAGCTGCTTTCTCTTTGAAGGTCTCAGGTAGGCAGGGATCTCCGGTGAAAGATGCCCACACCTCCACTGCCAGCTCTTAAATGAGGTCTGGGAAGGGGCAGACCCTGGCTCCATCCCTTCTGGTCACTCATATGTGTTGCATGCACCTGAGCTCCCCTAGGTTGGCCCTGCCTTCCCACCAGGTGCTCAGTCACTGGTTCAGGCTGTGACTTAGCATTTCCACTACACCGAGCTCACAGTGCTCATGAGCCTGTGTCAACAGGTGAGATGCAGGGCTTCAGAACTGAAAGTTGCTAGATTGTTTCTGATTTTTAAATGTTCTTTTTTCCTAGCTGGTGGGAACTCCTTACTACATGTCTCCAGAACTCTGCCAGGGTGTGAAATACAACTTCAAATCAGATATTTGGGCTGTGGGCTGTGTCATCTTTGAGCTTCTTACTTTGAAGAGGACCTTTGATGCTACTGTAAGTCTGCAAACAAGGATGGACTGAATAACCTTATTTTCATCACTGAGATACACACTTGGCTCATAGCTTTCTTAATTCATGTTTTTCTTTCACTGCTGATTAAGAAACCAGTGGCCTGGGAGTGCCAATAACAGTCAAGAGAAAATGCTTGCAAGGTTCTCCCATGGGTGCTTCCATGGCCTTTGCCAAACCCACTCCTCTACAGCCCTGGGTTTACCAAATGCTGACTGCAGTCTGTGCTAATTTGTATTCTGGTTGTGGGCAAAACATCCTTTCCTCCACAAGAGGGAAGTTTATGATTGTGTACTTGGGTTTGTTGCAGTATGCTGTGTAGGAACTTGCATACAGAGAGGAGCATGTTCTCCACTGACTTTTAGGAAGTTTGGTGACAAGGGGGATGTTGTCACCAAGTCCTAGCTGTCGGAGATACCAGTACTACGGTACTTACAGGTTACTGGGGAACCTGGAGACCAGGACGTGTCCTGGTGAGAGAATGATGAGGAGAGTAACAAAGGCCTGCACCACCTCTCCCTCTGGGCACAGTATACAGTTCAGTTCCCTTACAGCTGGTTTCTGTTTTATGCCTAGAATCCCCTGAACCTTTGTGTGAAGATTGTACAGGGAAATCGTGCCATGGAAGTTGATTCCTCTGTCTACTCTTGGGAGCTAATCCAGATGGTGAATTCCTGCCTTGATCAGGTTGGTGAAATACTTAATTTTCAGACATCCCTGCCCAGCTATGCGATTCAGGCGTGAAGGGGAATGACGTGCCTGTGTCAGCAGGAGGGCTGTAGATGCAGGGTAATTTCTGTGAGGCCTGAGGCATCACTAAGGCTGGGCTTCCTCCAGTTTTCTCAGGATGGCTTTCAGTCCTGCAGGCTCTGGAGGGGTGCTGGGTTTGCTACGATGGCAGCTGTTTTACAGACATTTTTTCATGCATTGTGATGGAGGTGGAAGCCTCACCTCAGTACAATCTGGCTTTCTGACCATGACTCTAGATTTTTATAGGAAATAATTTTTTTGGAAGCAAGGACAGTGTGAGTATATTCAGAGTGGAGAATTCTGTACTGCATATTGCAAGCATTTATCCCACTTCATTCCAAATATTTAATTAATTCCTTTTTCTTTCAAAGGGAGTCAGGGATAAAGGTCCACCTTGTACCAAGATATCACTGTAGATGATCTGTATTTCCCAAAGAGTGACTTATTGCTTGCTTCTTTCAGGATCCAGAGAAGAGACCCACTGCAGATGAGCTGCTTGAACAACCCCTTCTCAGCAAACGGAGGAGGTAATCGGATAGATGGTCTTGCCTGAAATCTGATCAAGCCATGTGGTAGGAGGAGCAGGAGGGTTTGTACAGACTGCTGACATTTATAATTCTGAAGCAAAGTCCTTAAGTTAATTTGTCCTGATGTGAGGCAGATTTTGAAGTATACTTCACCCTCTTTGGGAGAGAAGCATGGTTTTGCTTTCTTGTTTTCTGGTCAGTCACTCTACCTACTGAGGCATGGGTACAGTGAGAAAGGTCTCTGTGTTTCTGGTCTCGGGAGCTGTTATATTGAGAACCTTGAAGCATCCCGTTCTGTCAGTCCTTTGAGGAATGCTGGTTTCTGCTTTTCAGATTTCTAAATGAAATGTTAGATCCTCGCTGGATCATTGAAAAATGCCTTTCATAATATATTATCTCACACAGTGTAGACAGTTGCATTTCTTTTTTTTTCCTGTACCTCTTTCTTCCTTAGAGAGTTGCATTGAAAGCAGTCCATTTTAGTTTAGTTTGACCACCTGCCTGCACACACTGTCTTTTTATTGAAGATAGAACAGAATTTTGGACTCTTTGGACCCCACTTTGGTTGCCTTGGGGGCAGTAGACTTTGTCCTTTTTACTGATACTGTTTTACTTGGTGGTCACTGAAGTTTGAGTTTTGTTTTGCTGTATGCACCAGTATAAATCCCAAACTCTGATAAAATGTAGCCCTTTAAGGTAATTCTACTGTAATATGGGTATTGGCTGGCCAAGTTCTAACACTTCTAGAAGTCACTTAGCTCTGTGGCATGTTACTTCTGCCCTACTTCGTGTACTGCAGTGAGCTGGTAAACAGCTGCCATATTTCCTCCAAGAGGGAGCAGCATTTTATAGGGATGGAAAGCGGTCTATCCGTGTGCTGTTTATCAGTAAATAGCTTAGGGAGATATGTTGCTGTTTCCTAAAATGCTTTTTGTCCTTTTGCAGGGAAATGGAAGAGAAAGTCACACTGCTCAATGGGCCAAATAAGCGACCACGGTAATTATTTTGGCATATGTTTGAAAGGAAGTCTGGATAGAACAGCTCCCCAGAGAGGAACTTCGCTGAGAATGTTAATCTGTGACAACCTTAGTGGAATAAAGATTTAAGGAGATCCCTGAATGCTAGGAATTAGACATATTTGTTACATAATTGTCATCCCACATTTTACTCTGCCTTTTAGATGCATGCGTATGGCTGGAACCTTACCTCAGCAGGTCTTAAACAGCACTATAATCTGTCCTGCTGAGGATGTAGTCTTCACAACCTAAATATCTGAGGCTGCAATGTAGATTTCTGCTTTCAGACAGATTTCTATGAGCAGAAGTATGACGATCTGAATGCTGAATTTGAAATGGTTATCTTTCATAGAACTGGATATATGCAGAAGTTTTGCTTAGTGAAGGAGATGGCAATATGTGTCACAGAAACTGTATATGTGTGACTCGTGTATCTGTTGAATTACCACAAAATTTAACCTGTCTTTCTGATGAACTGGAGCACTTTATGTGAGGTTGTTCCAGTTTGTGAGTTGTTCACAAACTGGTTGATTACAGCTTTCATTTTGCAATCTGCTAGTAAATTGGTTCTGCATTCCAAGAGTTGTATCCCCCTTAATGGAATGCATGGAATGCCTGTAATTTAAACAAGTGGAGATAGAGGGAATTTAGAAGTTTTTGAGCAAGATTTCATGACTTCTTCACAAATGAGAACTCCATGGCAATTCATTGAAAGCCCAGGTGTTTTGTTGTTTTTAATGACATCAAATTGGAGTGTAGGCTTCCTTTAATGCTTGCTGGAGGCTGTTTTCACTTCTGCTCAGAGCTGTATATGATCCTGAGCCTGTCTATAACAATCGAGGTCTCACAATGCCTGAATGAAGAGAGCAGTTTGTGAATATATAGACAGTGAATGGTTGTGAAGGACTGCAGCTTGGACCTGGGGAGACCAGTAGAGAGAGAGCAGAAGGAAAATGCATGATGATAGTGATGTCAAAATAATTAAAAGCATGTGTGTTTTGGGGGGGTCCTTGTGCAGGTCAAGTACCGTGAATGAGACTCCCATTGCAGTGGTGACTTCACGCACTAGTGAGGTGTATGTCTGGGGGGGTGGGAAGTCCACCCCCCAGAAGCTGGATGCCATCAAAAGTGGCTGCAGTGCACGCCAGGTGTGTGCTGGTAACACCCACTTTGCTGTGGTGACAGTGGAGAAGGAGCTCTACACTTGGGTGGTAAGTGAGAGAAACTGCAGGAAGAGGGGATGGTGGGAAGGGCAAGTCAGAATCCACCACCAACCAGTCACTAGCATGTTAAAATCAGATGGGAAGCAGCTTGGAAATAGAGAAATCTGATTGTAGTTGACACTGCAGGAAGCCATCTGCTTTGGCAGTGACTCAAGTCTCCCAGGACAAAAGTGCTTTTTGATGAAGTCAGCAAGTGACCAGTGAAGGATTTGTGGTATACTGTTGTCTCTGATGTCACTTGCTGGATGTTCCTGCCAAAATGCCCATTGAAATCTTTAAGCTAGCTGTTAATATTTTAGTTTGAGTTTGAACACCACTCAGAGTTGTTGGGGCTTTTTTTATTTTTTTTTCCTTTTAAAATTTTTTTCCCCTTATAGACTGTAGATCTTTCTGCTTTGGTGACATTTATGTAATGGTTTTTTTTTGCAGCCATTAGGGTTTAGAAATGCTGATTAGAAAGCTGAAGGATGAATTGTACAGGAGTGGGATTCTTGACAGATGAGAAAAGAGCAGAGATTCCTCACTGATGCTTAAACCCACCAGCTGGTGGCCTGAGACCACATCAGTCATTTGTGCACAGCTGTTGAACTGTGCTGCTGTTTAAAGTGTTGCACTTATCTAGCAGTCTCTTCCCTGGAGTATCTAACGCTTTGTCTTGCTCTGTGCTGTCTTCTGCCCTTCCTTGGAGACGCTGTAATTCTTGGCACCATGTCAGGAGTTGCAGATACATAACCTTACCAGATGTTTTTCTTTTTCCTTGCAGAATATGCAAGGAGGAACCAAGTTGCATGGGCAGCTGGGGCATGGGGATAGAGCATCCTACCGACAGCCAAAGCACGTGGAGAAGCTTCAGGGGAAAGCCATTCGCCAGGTGTCCTGTGGAGATGATTTCACAGTATGCATCACAGGTGAGAGATGGAAGGGTGCCATCATCCCCTCGCTTTGCTATGCTCTGAACTTGTTTGCCTTCACAGAAGGTCAGCAGAGCAGCATTATGCAGAAAGGAAAAAGTTCTGTGTGTTAACCTAACCTTCAGTTCTGTGGGCTGAAGGTTCAGTAGTGGAGACAGATGGAAGTTACTATGTATGGAAAGATGCTGTCTCCCAAGGAATCTGGGTGATTTTTTTTTTCCTAGGGATGCATCTCTTTTTGATGATGAAACCGATGGTTGAGCACAGCTCCTTGTGGCTGCGCAGCATCCCTACTCTTATCAGTGCATATGTTGCTTCTTGCACATACTTAGTGTTAAAGGCAGAGGAGCCTGAATCCAAGGATCTAAATGTGTTTGAAACATTTTTTTTCGATTGTGTGAGGAAAGAGTGCCTCAATTATGACAGAAGCTTGGAAAGGCACAGGTTTGATAGGGATGAGCTCAGATGCTCAGCATGCTGGAGGACTTAATAAGGGAGTGTCAGGATCAATTTGTAGGTTTCTGTTACAAAATGTGATAGGTTCAATCTGAGATTTTTTTACAATGATGGCCTGAAAAAGCTGCATGCTGTGTTGCGTGGTCATCCATCTTAATGTGGTCAAGAACGAACTCTATAGCCTCTCGATGATATTATTCTGTGCAAAAAAAGGCAAGTAATTAAGAGAAAATAGTTGCTCTGGCCATGTCCCGAGAGATTAATGCGCAGTCTAATAAAAGCTCTGTGTGCTAACCAAGCTTCCATTGCCTCCTTCAGATGAGGGCCAGTTGTATGCATTTGGCTCAGACTATTATGGATGCATTGGCGTCGACAAGGCTTATGGCTCTGAAGTACTTGAGCCCCTGCAGCTGGATTTCTTTCTCACCAACCCTGTGGAGCAGGTTTCATGTGGAGATAACCATGTGGCAGTGCTGACCAGGAACAGAGAAGTTTACACGTGGGGCTGTGGAGAGTATGGTAGGTAGAGTCTCCCTGGAACCTAAAGGCACTGGAGCATGCCTGCTCCAGAAGGCAGCTTGGTGTATAATGTTTGGCCTAGATGGGGGCTGTCTGGTATGTGCTGTGGGACATAAAGTCCCGAAGAAACAATGTTCTCTTTCCTTGTGAGAATGGGAAATGAGACTGAGCCCTTGGGACCTCTCTCTGAGAAGCTCTAGGGCATCACCTGGCTTTCTTGTGAATAGGGCAGTCATTCTGTGAATGGGATCCAATTACTTTGAGGATTGGCAGGCAAGCTGCATAGGGAAGTGTTTTCTAGTTCTATGAGGAGATTTGGGACTAAGGAGAGACCATACAATTTGTTAGGGGTGGGCACTTGTGAGGCCCTTTCTAACTATACTGTTCTCACTGATACAGGGCGCTTGGGATTGGATTCAGAAGAAGATCACTATACACCTCAGAAGGTAGGACTGTGACCACTTCTTCCCAAAATCTGCATGGGCCTAGCTCCATGTTTGTTACTGTTTGGAAATGTTAGCTGCCTGAGGCTCAAGCAGGGTTTTTCTTGGTTTTGTTTTTGTTTGTTTGTTAAGGTATCATAGAGTTTGCAAGGGTTTTTCATTTACCCACTTCATTTTGCTTCATTTATCCCTAGAGATCGTGATAAAGGGATGTGCTACTTCCAGACTAGCCAGCATCATGACTTAGAGCTGATCTCCAAGCTGAAACTAGAAATTATAGTATTACAGAAATCCTAGGAATTACCAAATTGCATGTCTCAGGTCTGTACAGGAAACTAGCAGCATTGCAAACAAACGGGAGTCTTTGAATTTCACTTAACGTGTTAAAGATGAGTTCAAAGTAAAACCCTCTTGAAACATGGTGCAAGGGATAATTAAAGTAAAGTAAACCACTGAGGGTTAGAAGCCAGCAAGGATGTGCCTGGTCGCCAAATTTCTGCAGCCACAGCCAGACAGTATCATGCCCACATAGCACAGACCCAGCCCTGCTTGGCTACGTCAGCTGACTGGGATGCGTGTTCACCACATTTCTGGTTCCTCTGCTAGATCACAGGTGCCTGCACACAAGATCTAGAATGCCTTGAATTTCTGCACTGCTACCAGAATTTCAGTATGCTATAGACTTTATGGTATTCTTGCACTTGTATTCAGAGCAACTGAATTAGGTGCTGTTAGTGCCCGGGCTAGCTGAACCACTGTTTTCTAACCCAGCATGTTTTTCCTGTGCTGGCTTCTATGTAGCAGTGGTTGGGATTTTCATTTTCTCAGGCTGTGTTTCTTCCACATAGGTGGATGTTCCAAAGACTTTGAACATTGTGTCCGTTCACTGTGGCTGTGATGGGACCTTCCTGCTCACCCAGACTGGCAAAGTGTTGGCGTGTGGACTCAATGAGTTTAACAAGCTGGGCCTGAATCAGTGCACATCAGGGATAATTAACCATGATGTAAGTGCATTTGGGTCCCTGACTCCAGCTTCCAACAACCAGTAGCACACAGGGGAACAGATGTCCTGTGACAAGTTTGTTAGTTTTGTGCTAGTTTGTTAGTTCCAGAGCAGGACAATGAATACTGGTATTGTGGGGAGGGGCAGATTATTCCTCAGCTTCCTGTCTGCCCTGTAGTCTTGTTGGAGCTGAGGTAGTGTCACGGTGTTAACCG
>VXAB01003108.1:94673-113786 GCA_013399175.1 Odontophorus gujanensis | reverse complement strand
GTTCTTGTTAAACCTCATCTGGTATTCATCTTCTTCTGATGCTGATGATTATTTTACTATATGTTTGCATAGGTTTGTTTTCTCAAGCATAAATGTTTTGATAGGAAAAATTACTTAACAGGTGCAACAGTTACGTATACAATCAGAGAAACGATCAGTTGGGATATTAACTCAAAATCTTATCTGAAATACAAACCAATTGGGCTGGTTTAATTACATAAAGTTACTTCACATCCTTTAGTTTACTCTCTGCTTTTAGATGGAGATGGGAAAGTGAATAGCATATCTTGAACCTGGAAAAAATAATTCCTATGACAGTAAAAAGCAAGTTGGTTATTAGTTTTTGTTTGTTTGTTTGTTTGCTGGTTTGGGGTTGGAGCAGTAGAGCAGCAATTTATTTAATTGTTTATTTATATATATATATTTTACTGTTTGACATTGCAATTATATCACAAATGTTTGTAGAAAACATCAGTACTATTCAATGAAATCATGCATATTACATTTCAGACATAGGCAAATGAGGAGAAATATTTTCAGTTCTAAGTGTCAAAATCAGTCAGTTCACTGTGTTGCTTGTTTTTCTAATTTGCCTTAGTTGTGCTTAAGTAAGGTGATGTTCATACTGAAATTATTCGTGTTTTACATTTTGAAGATTCTTTTTCTTAATACTGAGGTGATTTAAGAAAAAATGAATCTATTACCATTTTCAGATAATTGTATCCTCAGAGCAATTAGTTTCATATTACTTTCAATTACTTCTAAAAGAGAGGTGTTACCCTATTATTATTTTTGCAGTCTGCATCTTCACTGTTGCCATAGAGGCCTTTTTATTACCATTATGTATTAAATATCGATATGTAAGACCTTATTGCAATCACTTACTTTAGTATTTCAATACTTTTTGATCCCCAAAACCTGACTTAAAACTACAGAAGCTTTGCTGTCAAGATACCTGACCACTGATCTCATTTTCACTATCCAAAGTTCAGGTATCTCCACGATTTTAAAAAAAATCATCAGAACCCTTCTCACCACCCTTAACATTTTCAAGTTGACAGCATATTTGATGTACTGTCAACATCTTTTGGGGGATATCAGGGATCTAACATGGTTCAGAAGCCTAGTAAGAAAAAACGTGTGTCTTCTAATTTCTTTCCAGAGGGCTCTGTTCTGTATAGGATTTGAACTCAGCAGCTACTGAGAATCTAAGACTACTATTGACATGTTTAGGAAATAAACTAACAAATTAAGTATGATTTCAATAAGTCTAAACTACATATAAAGTCATTAGGAATAGAACTTTTTCTGTTTAAATGCAATTATGTATCTTCAAGCTACAAAACCAGTTTTTATTTATTTATTTAAAATAATTATTTTATTTGNTCTCCACGATTTTAAAAAAAATCATCAGAACCCTTCTCACCACCCTTAACATTTTCAAGTTGACAGCATATTTGATGTACTGTCAACATCTTTTGGGGGATATCAGGGATCTAACATGGTTCAGAAGCCTAGTAAGAAAAAACGTGTGTCTTCTAATTTCTTTCCAGAGGGCTCTGTTCTGTATAGGATTTGAACTCAGCAGCTACTGAGAATCTAAGACTACTATTGACATGTTTAGGAAATAAACTAACAAATTAAGTATGATTTCAATAAGTCTAAACTACATATAAAGTCATTAGGAATAGAACTTTTTCTGTTTAAATGCAATTATGTATCTTCAAGCTACAAAACCAGTTTTTATTTATTTATTTAAAATAATTATTTTATTTGTTTGTTTGTTTGTTTAAAGGAAACTGTAGATTGAAGAAGCAGGCATTTCTGGGTTGTGATAAATCTGACTAAAGTAGGCAGACATCTGAAACAGATCAGATGCACTGTGTCTGTTCCTATCCATTGGCTCCATCACATGAATGGCCGTTGACCAGTTCCCATATAAACTTCTGCATGGCAGAAATAACCTCATCAACATAATCCGTCTTGCAATGAGGACATCTGTATGTCTATGTTTGGACATCTATACTGCCATATCACAGTGAAGCTGAATGTTTAGGGACAGAAAAAAACTTTTATAAACACAACATGTAGAGAAAAGTCAAGACTTTCTGAACGTTCCCTTTTTTTATGCTTGAAGAAGAAGCAGTAAACTTCGGGCTAAAGATAAACTGCTGTGACAACTTAATTCTGTAAATCAATTAGACAATTCAAGGAAAAAAATAAAAAGGTGGTTACTGAAAGCTGACAATGTGCTGCCTGCAGAGGAAAACATAAAAGCAAAAAATCATGCCTGACAATTTAGCCTGGAGGGAACACTCACATTTTCCTGTGACCCCAAATCTAAGTAGCAGTTGAACTTTGTATGTAGCAGCAACACACATCGACCAGCTGTTTTGAATTCCACTTGGGATTATGCTGTCCTATATGCTGTCCTACCTCCTGTCTCTAGCCTCAAAGATGTGAGGATCTTCTTCCAGCAGCCGTTTGGCAAATTTTCTACTCCGCTGCAAGGATGCACAGAATGCTGGAGGTGTGCAAGTTTTTCATTCATATGCACCCAAAAGAGAGAGGATGAATGAATTTTGCACAGCAACCAGGTTGCGAATCTACTACTAACCTGGAACATCATATTGAGGGTGAGAGCACATTACAGAATAACACTTTTTGGCTTCTGTTTACCAAAGGAAAAGGAAATCCTGAGTGGCACTTTCCTGACAGCTAATCTCTGGCAAGCTGTCAGGTGCAAACTGTGTGGAGTGCTTCCTTGGCATGTTAGAGGACCCTAAACACTGTTCAATGAGCCTTTTGAAGTACATTGCTCTGCAAAAGTTTGACCTGCAGGGCAGCCTCCTATTGACTAGTCTGATGTGTACTAATTGTGTACCAAAAATATTAAATTAGCAAAGCAATCATCTTCCATTTGCTTTTTCTTCTGCTCTCTCTCTGTTTTCTAATTTGCTTGAATCATGCACTCAGGAAGAATTTTTAGACTGGGAAGCTTGTTAGATAAAATACACTTCTCCATTCACTTGATTTCATCTGCCAAGAGCCTCAAGCAAAAGTGCAAGTAAGGACAGATAAACGGATAGTAATTAGAGCATATCATGATTTTATTTTTTTTTCATAAAAATCATTTATTTGATAACGAATGTATATTTATTGCAACTTATCTCAGAGAGGCATGGTATCATGACTGTTGACATCAGGTGTATAAAAACAAGATTCTTCTTGGTAGAAAGCTCCTTGAGAAGTTGCTGAAACAATTTTAATATTGACTATTCTTCAGATTTATTTCCTACATTAGAGAGACATGAGTTGCTGCGGACTCAAAGCAGCAGTTAGAGATTTGAGACCTTTTACAACTATAGCAAATGGTTGACCAGGGAGGTGGTGGAGTGACTATCCCCGGATGTCTTCAGGAAAAAGTTAGCTACCTCTTTCAATTATGTGTTTTATAGATAAGGCAGTGATGGATTGATGGTTGTACTCAATGATCTTAATGATCTTTCCAACCTTAATGATTCTAGGATTCTATAATTCTGTTCTCCAGAGTAAATCAGACCTGCAGTGAAGTCACCAGAGACATACCAGTATTGTGTTGCACCACAACAGCATCCTTTATATGTATGTGTATATGTGTGTGTGTGTGTGTAGCATCCTTTTGAAGTTTCTAATGACTTCATCATTTTGCTGCTTTTCTTCATTTTTATGCCAGCTGGACACCAGAGGTTAAAAAAATAGAAATAAAATATTGTGGAACAAGGATATCAGATTTAAGTAAAGCAAATTCATAGTCATTAAATAATATTAGGAAAGACACAGGATGTAAAATTAAATTGCACGTTTGTGATCTCCTCATATCCATTGATCTACTGTCTCTGTTCCTAAGGGGAAAGAGTAATGATATAATATCATATTTTGCATTTTAAGAGAAGTATAAGAAAGAGAATGCGTGTCAGAAAGAATAATTGTACTGATACTATGGTTATTTTGTACTTCTCATATTTAATGAGACGTGAATCAGGCAGAAATTGAAATACAATAAACACAAAGGCTTTCTATAGAAACACAGGTAGCTGTCTGAATTGGAAGAGTGCTGTTTCAGAAAAACAGCATGATGTTCTTTGCCTTCATTGAGAGTTTTTTCAGACAGAAAAGCAATGTGTCATTCTGAAAATAGGCCAGAAAATTTCTAGATAGTGTTGGCCAGCTATTACTAGTACAAATGTCAAAGTAGCTAACCAACTACTTCTATGCATTTTTTGCTACAGTAAGAGTAGTGAGACCACCAGATTCATGGAAACCCTTATTTTCCTGTGCTTGGCACTGGGGATGTAACCAATCCAATTAATCTCTGATTTTGACTCCTCTGTTCAAGAAGGATGGTATAAAACTGCAGGAGGCTCAAAAGGTTACCATGATGATCAATCACAGAATCACAAAATCACAGAATTGTAGCAGTTGGAAGGGCCCTCTAGAAATCATCGAGTCCAACCCCCCTGCCAAAGCAGCTCCAAAGACCAGGTTGTGTAGGTAGGCATCCAGGTGAGTCTTGAACGTCTCCAGAGAAGAAGACTCCACAACCTCTCTGGGTAACCAGTGCTCTGTCACTTTCACCTCCCTCCACTTGCTGGCCATGCTCCTCTTAATCAAGGAATTAGAACTTAAATCTGATGAGAACTGGAAGGAATTATTTTAATGGGGAGATTCTAATTACATCTCTCAAATACTGGAGAGTTAATTCAAGAGACAATGGAGCCAAATTCTCTTCTTAGTAGCAGAAAGTAAAACATGGGAAAATAACCACAAATTGTAACTTGGGAGGTTTGGATGAGTTACAAGAAAGAAATAAAATTCTCAGGAACATGCTTGGTGGAGTCTTGCATCAGGTCATCCAATGAGGCCATAGAAGATGCTTCTTAGGAGGTTTTCAAATTTTGGCTAAATATCCTTTCAGCTTTTAGTTACTGCTGTCAATATTCCCATTTCAAGTGGGACATTAGACTAGTGACCTCTATGGATCCATAGCTGTAGAAATAAGAAATGTTTTGCTTTTCACATAGTGCTGGAATTAGCAACACCGATTCAACATAGAGAAGCAGGAAGATATTCTGAGAATACAGCCTACTTTTGCTACCTTTCTTTATGATCATTAGATAGATAGATGAGTGGCCTAAGAAAAATAAATATGTAATCATGTCAGCCAAATAAAAGTTTTAAGCCATCTTTTTCCTGCTTCCCTCTCCATCATAAAATGTTCTTTAGTGGAATTACACTGTAAATCTGAAAATCCTCAGTACGCCTCAGGACACAGCAGGTTCAGTCAAGTTTCTGTTCCATCTGAATAACTAAGGTTGTCATTGTACCTGGAATTCTGGTTACCATTTCAGCAGACAATTATCTGGTTCAATGAATGCTTGTTAGGTTAGACATCAGGAAAAAAATTTTCAACCAACAAGGGTAGTTACCCCTTCACTATGCCTTTGTGAGCATGAAATCTCCTTCTGCCCTCTCTGCAGGTTTTAAGAATGGGCTAGTCAATCATATGTCAAGAGTAATTTAGATAAATTTTGACCCTGCCTTAGGTCAGAAATATGGCAGAGGTAGTCCTCTGAGTTCTCTTCCAGAGAGATGCATTTATGAATCTAAATTTCTACTATTGGATTTCTATGATTTTCTATGAATATTAAACTGTAGTCTACATCAAAGGTGTGTTAAGAGAAAAATTGACATCCTTGGAGGGTGTTTCAGTCCCTCCTAAAAAGAGGTGAGCATTTTACTAGAGGAACTGGGGAGAGGGTGAATAGATCTGAGAAAGATGCCCTAGAAAATTGATTTCTCATTTCGTCATCTTAGGACGAAGCTGTGAAGATGGATTGAAACACTGAGACAAGTTATTTGTTTTGCAGTCATTGACATTCCAGAAATAACAAAGTCAACTGGTAACTAAGAAAATTTGTCCAGAATTTTGAATTCTGAGATAGCAGGGAAGGTGGGAGAACTACCAAGAAATTAAAAAAAAAAAAAAAAAGACTTTCTATAATTATCAACATTGTTAAATGGAAGATTTATCGAAATTACATATTAGATTGAACATCCCCTCTACTCAGGTGCTATGAGGTCCCATCTGGTGTATTGCATCCAGACCTGGAGCCCCCAGCACAAGAAGGACACATAGTTCTTGGAATGGGCCCAGAGGAGGACCACTAAAAGGATCAGAGGGCTGGAGCACCTCTCCTATGAGGAAAAGTTGAGGGAACTGGGCTTGTTTAGCTTGGAGAAGAGAAGGCTCCAGGGGCGTCTCATTGTGGCCTTCTGATACTTGAAGGGGGCATATAAACAGGAGGGGGAACAACTGTTGAAGACTGTACAGAGGAAAAAGACCTGGAGGTGTTGGTTGATGCTCAGCTGAACGTGAGCCGACAGTGTGCCCAGTCATCCAATAAGGCCAATAGCATACTGGCCTGCATTAGACATAGTGTGGCCAACAGGAACAGGGAGATAATCATCCCCCTGCACTTGGTTCTGGCGCGGCCGCACCTTGAGTACTGTGTTCAGTTTTGGGCCCCTCACTACAAGAAAGACACTGTGGCCCTGGAACACGTCCACAGAAGTGCAACAAAACTGGTGAGGAGTCTGGAGCACAAATCTGATGTGGGGTGGCTGAAGGAGCTGGGATTGTTTAGTCTGGAGAAGAGGAGGCTCAGGAAAGACCTCATCACAGTCTGCAACTTACTCAAGGGAGGTTGCGGTGATGGAGGTGTCGGGCTCTTCTCCTAGATAGCTAATGACAGGATGAGAGGCAATGGCCACACGTTGCAGCAGGGAAGATTTAGATTGGACATGAGGAAAAACTTTTCTCTGGGGGAGTGATCAGATGCTGGAATGGCCTGCCTAGGGAAGTGGTGGAGTCACTGTCCCTAGGGCTGTTCAAGAAGTGTCTAGATGCGGTGCTAAGGGATATGATTTAGTACCTTACTGGGTAAGGATGGTGATAGAAGGGTGGTTGGACTAGATGATCTTGTAGGTCCTTTCCAACCTAGTGTTTCTAAGTTTCTATGTTTACATGGGTTGATAGTGATAGAACAAGGGGGAATGGTTTAAAACTAAGACAGGGGAGATTTAGATTAGATGTTAGGGGGAACTTCTTGACTCAGAGGTTTGTGATGCGCTGGAACAGGTTGCCCAGAGAGGTTGTGAATGCCCCATCCCTGGAGGCATTCAAGGTAAGGCTGGGTGTGGCTCTGGGCATCCTGGTGTAGTAGTTGGCGATCCTGCCCATGGTAGAGGAGCTGAAACTAGATGATCTTTGAGACCCTTTTTAACCCAGGTCATTCTATGATTCTGTGATCCCAGAAAATGATATGCTATATCACATATACCACATAAGTCTTAACATTTGCCAGGCATTTGGTTGTAGATGTCCATAATTACTATATAGTTAAAGCAGCTGTTTACCCAAGAACTCTTCCTTTTCCTCTTTTTTTTTTTTTTTTAATTTGTTAAATCATATGAGCATATCAACAATAATGCAAGAGGAGTAAGCAATGTGTTACATGGACACATCTAGTTCCATGACAATCAAACAGGAAATCACATTTTGAAACCATACAAAGTTTGCATATATCAAATTAGGAAACATGCATCAAATGTCTTGATCACAGCTGTAATTCCCCTGAACGTTATTAATGTTTCAGTAATTATTTCTTCTCTCTTCAGTAATTGGAAGCTATATATTGGTCTAAAAAGGATAACATTCTCAAAAGATTGTCTTTCAAGAAAATCAGAATCACATGAAAAGAATCACATCAGATCCCAGCACAGGCTAGGTTTCATCATCTCTTGCACAGCAATTGAGGGTAGCTGTCTTTCACCAGACCTGTCAGTCAGCAAAGGGAATACTTTCCTTGAGCTCAGCAGTGTTTTTCAAAAGACTTGGTCAAAGAAATCCTTACTACGTCAGGAAACATAGATTTGATTTTGCCAAGACAGTGCAAAGCAATAATAGAATGTCACACTGTTAGTATTAATCTAATGTGCAAAGAACTCCAGGATGAAAGAGCTGGGGTTGTTCAGTCGGGAGAAAATTTCAGGGAGACATAATACTGGCCTTCCAGTGTCTAAAGAGAGGCTGTAAGAAGTAAGGAAACAGACTCTTGAGGGTCTCTTTTGAGAGAACAAAGGGAAATGATTTCAAACTGAAGGAGTGGAGATTTAGAGTGGATATAATGAAAAAAAATGTTTGCAATAAGGCTAGTGAAGTACTGGAAGGCTGCCCAGAGAGGTGATGGACGCTCTTTCTGTGGAGACATTCAAGGTCAGGCTGTACAGGTCTCTGAGCAACCTGATCTAGCTGTAGATATCCCTGTTCATTGCAGGGAAGATGGGCTAGATGGCCTTTAAGTGTTCTTTAAAACTCAAACAATTCTATGATTCTGTGATTCTATGGACACTTAATGTAGGATGTTTGGGGACCACAATGTGGAGCTGAGGAGCAGTGTAAAATTAATTGCAACTTGTGACAAACTGCAGATGACTTACAGAAATATTTGTAAATATATACAGTGTATATCCAGATACTATATATGCATCATGTGCTGTTATGCCCAAAATAAAACATCCTCTCTGAATGTCCCAAGTATCACCCAGTACCACACTGTCTGAACACATGTACCTTGTTAGATCAACATGTCATCAGCAAATGCTTTGGTCTGTATTTTCTATGTCATCATATACTTTTCAGCTTGGTTGGCTGGAAATGGTTCGAAAATATGAGTTAAATAATACAAGGGTTTACCTAAGAAATATGTAAACTATGCATAGGTGTTGGCAGACTGAAAAGCAGTGATTCTAACCAAGTAATCTCATTAAAACACAAATTCTCGTGGTTGAAGTTTATAATTGTATTAGACTGATCTCCTGTGTAATGCTTTGGGGAAATAAAAGAAAAAAAACAACACTTTTCAATATAACTCTACCCATATGTAAGTCTTAAACCACCACCTTTGGCAAGTTTCACTTGAAAAAGAGGTTACACAATGCAAAATCCTCAGAAATCAGTGAGTACTTCTAGGTGTCCACACCACCAACTCCAGGTACCTTGCTTAGATCATGTCCTTTATAGGCAGCAGAGAATGGTTGCAACAATCCATTGCATGTCAAAAATCTATGCATAAACTTCTGATAAATGCTGTCTCCTGAGAGAGAAATACTAAATGCTACTCACACCAGGTATAGCTATCTAAATGTCACTGTCTGATCTACAAGAAACGGTGTCATATTTTCTGCATCACTAGTGCTGATGTATAGGTGTCTCTAGCAGCTGAATTTTTCTTTTACAAAAATCAACTAATATAGGCATTGTGAGTTTCCTTAAGAAGCAAACAAAAAAGGATAAAGCAAATTCACAGGATCACAGAGTTGTAGAATTATTAAGGTTGGAAAAGACCTCTAAGATCATCTGTTCCAACTGCCAACATATCACCACCTTACCCACTATCCACATCCCTCAGTACCACATTTACACCTTTTTTGAACACCTCCAGGGACGGTGACTCCACCACTTCCCTGGGCAGCCTGTTCCAATGCATTACCACTCTTTCTGGGAAATACTTTTCCCTAACATCCAACCTGAACCTTCACTGTCATTAAGGACATTATCTCCTCTCTTATCGTTGTTACTTGGGAATTCAGAGGAACCCTGCCTTTGTCCTGAGTTTCACTTATACCACATTTACTGAGGACCAGCTGTAACTAGGAGAAGCTGGATGGGAACACCTGAGAATAGAAATATGTCATCTCCATGTTGATTTCAGTCTCATCGTGCTCTGGGACTTGTAAACATGCCTGAAACAAATTCTCATCTCAGACACTAATCCCTGGCATTATTTTCCTTGTATTATCTTGTCTTTCGTGTAAAACTCAATCCTCAGTTTTTTCTTCCTACTTTGAGAATATCATTAATGCTAATTGTTAACTTGGCTGTGATTGCATATTACTTAGTTTGATGCTAATGAATTTGAATAGTAATTTGTACTATATTGAATTAGCATCATATCTCAGAGACCATGGAGAATTGAAGCCTAAAGCTTTCATCATCCCTTTCTTCTCTTTTTACCAGCCAGGCCTTGTAGATTTCCTGCTACTTGTAAATCATTTAACAGTCTACTTACTGTCTTTTTATTGAAGAAAAGTTCATCTTGGCTGATAAGATCACTGTATTATCTTATTAAAAACTAAATATAGATTCATTGTTTAAAAATCAGAATATGATAAGTTTGATGCTATTCTCTAGAATATATTCATGTATTAATTATTATGATTATTCGTAATTATTATAATAAAAAAATTTGCAAAAAATGCATGATTTCTCCAGAAGTCCTACTGTTGCACAGCATCAGAAGCATCTTCATTAAGGTCACCGTTCAGAAGAAAATGAACCTTTTACTTTCCAAACCATATACAGAAATTAAATACTTCCTATGTCCTTTGGGGCAACTAATTCAAGAAGCAAAAAGCAAAATCAAAAGCATATAATGTAATAAAAAATGTATGTAAATGCACTATCCTGACTTTTATGCAATTATCACTATTAGCGAAACTTACATGCTTGGGTTGGAATTTTTAGAAGCAGATGGAAAATAATAAAGTCATTTGGCCAATTACACATTTAGTTGGAAAAGTGAACTGGTCAAAGATGAGAATATATAGAAATTACTTTGCAGCTTAGAAGTTTTTTTCAAGAACATATTCAATTTCAAATTCACTTTCAAGTTGCCTCCAACAGAATACCCTAGGAACAGCTTTCAGGGTCTTAAGAAAGGAGAGTTCATTATCTGCAAATTTGTTCACAGGTTTGTAAGCACTTAAATTCATAGAATCATAGAATCATAGGGGTTGGAAGGGGCCTCAAGGGATCATCGAGTCCGACCCCCCTGCCAAAGCAGGTTCCCTACACCAGGTAAATTGCCAGAAGGTCTTATGTCTGAGCTTAGTAACAAATTGTATGTATTTCTCTTAACTTCTGCAAATTTAAACCACACAAAAATGCTCTATTTACAGCTCTACCACCTTAGAACACTAAACTCAAACAGTTTAATCACTTCTTTCATGCTAAGTTGTAATTTTCAGGAATTTGTTGCTTTCCAAAAAATGTATCAATAAATTCAATTGCTTCCTGGAATCTGGAGGTGATATTTTTAGAGCAGTGAGGCCCATCCTGAAGGACTCTAAATGTAGTCTTACAGTTGCATTTGGAATGATTAGTTCCTCACTGCCTTTTCACTACGGGACACGAGCATTTTTCAGTCCTTCTTTCCTTACTGAGGTCTCAGAGCTATGTGGTATTTCAAGCATATACTTTCCAGGTGCTACTCTGTTATGCTTAATAGCACAGAAACTAGGAAAAAAAAAAAGAAAAGCTTTGAATACTTGTTTTTATAGCTGTAAATAAAATAATAGAACTTATAAGGAGTATAAAATTCTTGTCGAACTGCAGATGTGTATACAATTGTCTCTATATTTTTATGTGATTTACATCTTGCTTAGAAGGTAAAGGAGCCAATGAACAAAGAACACATCCATGCTCATTTCTTTGTAAGCATAAGATTCACTCCAGAATTTCTCTTATACATGACATCACTGTTAAAATTTCAATTTTTTTCTCCACAGATACAATTTATCAGCATAATTTGACTAATGAGGTATTCAACCTGACATGTATTCTGCATTCCTACACTATGTCTCTCGTACTTGACTCTTTGTATTATGACCTTGGACAACTCTAAACAACTCTCTGACAAGCTCATCATCACTTCATGATTGTTTCAACAGCAACAGAAACAATCACTGAATAAAAAGGCTAAATTAAATAAGTTATCTGCATGACGATTTTCAAGCCTGAATTTTAACTTCAAACAAAAAAAAAAACAACACTTTTTGTTGAGGATTTTCGTTAAAAAAAACCAAACTTCCACTGAATTTCTGACTTAAACAACTGAATCCAAATGAACAAAGCACTTGTGGTACTATTATACCCATTTTAAATAACTTCTACCTAGATCAAAAATAACTAATTGAACTAAACCCTCAAAGCATGAATCCTGACTTGCTACAACTGAGAATTTTGGCTACATAATTTATATTGTCTCAATTGTCTTTCAAAATTGAAAGAGCATTTGGCTGTTTTGATCTCACTACTATATTTGATTCTGTTACCTTAAACATGAAAACTGTGAAGAACAAATGCATTGAACAGAATGGGATCATGAGGAAAAAAGTATCAGGACAATGCCTCCAAAATCTGTATAGGAACTGGGTCCTCAGAGATCATCAAATTATTAAGGTTGGAAAAGATCATCTACTTCAACCATCAACCCATCCTCACTATCACCACTAAACCGTATCTCTCAGTGCCACATCTACCCTTCTCTTGAACATCTCTAGGTACAGTGACTCCACCAACTCTCCAGGCAACCTGTTCCAGTGCATTACTAATCTTTCTTAGAATATTTTTTTCCTAATATCCAACATAAACCACCCATGACACAACTTGAGCTCATTACTTCTCTTTTTATCACTGTCACCTGGAAGAAGAGACTGACACCCACCTCACCCCTATCTACTTTCAGGCAGTTGTTGAGACATATAAGGTGTCTCCTGAACCTACTCTTCTCTAGACTAAACAATCCGGTTCCCTCAGTAACTCTTCATAACATAAGATGTCAGGGGACACTTTATCTTCGCAGGTTCATTGTCCTTCTCAGGACACATTCCAGGGTCTCGATGTCTTTCTTGTAGTGAGGGGCTCAAAACTGAATGTAGTATTCCAGGTGAGGCCTCACCAGTGCCAGTATAGAGGGAAAATGTCTGCCAGACCACTCTTTCAGAGGAGAGTCTGGATTCATGGTGAGAGAGCCCAATGAAAAAAATCATTAATATTTTGAGTGATATGAGAGGGTCTGACACTGGAACCACCCATAGAAGAAACAAAACAAAACAAAACAAAAACCAACAAATTACAATGCAGAAAACTGGTAAGAGAAGGGAGGTGGGAAACGGTCAAATGATCCAAGTTCTTCAAGGTCTACTTCTGTTCCATGTGGAGTTTCAGACCATGTTTTTGTGGAAGGTTTGGCTAAGACTAGACTGTTGTATGGGGACAAGTTGAGTTCCCTGTTCTCACTCATCTCAATTACACCCGAATACCCTTCTACTCCATGCTACACTGTGGATTGAGTCTATAAAGATACATGCCAGTGCTCTTACTATAGATTTATCTGAGTCAAATGTGTTCAGGTTTCCAGTATGATTCTTTTACATTTCCAAATACATGTATCTCGTTCATTCATTTATTTATGTTTTTCTTTTATCTCTGTTTTTATTCAGTAAAAATGCATAATATCACCCTGCCTCATTGAACTATCGTGAAGATTAGCAGGCTGAAGTGTGTGAGGACATATTTAATGTATCATGAAGCATGTGCTAATAGCAGATCAGGGAATTAAACAGAAGTGTCGAGCACATCTGCTGTGCCCTGGTCTTCAATAGGCTATTTACTATAATTTCTCAAGTTGGATTTCAATATGGTGATAAATATAATCACTGAAGACGTTAGGCAGCAAACAGCTATTAGTAATACAAAGATAATGTGTGGCATCAGTGAAAACACTTCTAAATTCAACCTCTGAAAAATACATTAGGTTGTGATAAAGGTCTTAGAAAACAGTAATTCAGCTTCCCTAGAGTGTGAAACTCATTGAAGATGCTGAAGGGAAGATTAGTGTGTAACTTTATTAAGGTTTATAAGTATGTGTTAGGATTTCCTTCACTGTTAGCAGAAATGATTGCTGATTACTGAAGGCTTGGTATGCTGCAGAAAGTAAGATCCAATGGAGTAGTCAGATGTGAGAAAACAAGTACAAGACAACATGAATCAAGGCAAATTTGGATTATAAATAAAAACCAAACATTCAACAGGGAAAGTAATTAACCACATGCAGAGATGCAATAACTCACTCACCTTTGTGCAAAGACAAGAGATCTTCCTTAGGGAAATGTACTTATGAACACACCCAGGAATAGAAATGAGTGGAAGTGCTATGGCTTAGTTTATAGAGAAGAACAATTTCATTTATGATCCAATCTAGTCTAAAAATATAAACATGCAGCACTCATCAGTCTATAATTTGAAATATTCTCATAGTTAGAGCATTATGAACCAGTTAAGGCTTAATTTCACCAGCATGACCATTTCTTATTGCCTATAGCACAAAACTAAGCAGAAGACCTGTTCAGAATCAGAGTCCCTTCTTGTCAGAGAAGCACCTGGCAATGTTCCTGCCAGCAAGAAACAAACCTTTGGAATAACATCTTTAATCCTAAATGACATTTTTCTGCTACAGATCTCCTGCACATGATAGCACAGAGTTCTTCTCTGATACATTTTAGACCAAAGCCTGAAATTAATCTTAGTTGAATTCATGTCTGCAGGCATATTTCTATTACTTGACTGTGTATGCCTTTTGTCAAATGCATTTGTCGTAAAATGGTATTTTCCATTAACCTTGCAGAATAAAAAAAAAAGTTTTGTTTATGGAAATAGCTTTGGGGTTAGAGTGGAAAAAATACTCTGATACTTCCTCCTTTCATACAATTTTAACAAAATTAAACAAAAGAAAATATTGTACAATTATTAAAATCTGTCTATGAAACAGTATTTTTGAAATCAATAAAAATGACAAAGAAATCTTGTTAACTCTGCTTTGTATTCTTAATAATTAACACATATTTAGAAACCCAAAATGTGAAGAATTTTTTGTTTCTTCATCATCCACATCTCAGTTCCTACCATTATACTGAGTCTATCAGAAAACAGATTAAAAAAATGTAAAAATGAGAGGAAGAAGTATTATTAAAAGATTCAACATTTTTAAAAGAAAAATAAAAGGATATTTAAATGTTGCATTAAACAAATCCAAAAAGGAGAGTGGAATACATCTGTGGAAATGAGTCATTCTTCAAAATTATGGTCAAAGTTTCATCAGGGTCTAGGTGGCCTAAACTGTGTCAGTTTCAACACCAAGGAAGTGGTGTGGCCATCTGTTCCAGACTTCCAGGCTGCCATTTAAACATGCATATGCAACAGTTGTTTTTGGACAAAAAACGTCCATTGCAAAGATTAAAGTCACGTTTCTGATTTTGGATGACTTATTTTAAAGGCTCTTCAGACATATGATCTTCATCATAGGTGTAATATGTAAATACCACAGAAAAGACTCCTGTCATTGAGTTCATTTTTCACATATCCATACTCAGTGATCCCCTTAACATGAAGTTAAATAAAAGCACTAACTATTAAAAATTCAAATTAAATGTATTATATGTAACTCTACTTTTTCCTCCCTTGGGTTATGTGATCAGACACAAAAGTATTATGTACACTTTATTAGCAAACTATAGCTAACATCTCTACATAAGTGTATGACAGTATTAAAATTGTTCTTTAGAAACATGGAGTTCAGATACATCAGTATTTCACTAAGTCATATATCACTACTGAAGTGGATGATGGAGTGTTGTCTCTGTTCAATAGATGCCCAAGATTTCAGATGTTCACTCACATTCTGTGAACATTATTATGATAGTAAATCATTTATCAACAACGCCGAGAAAAACACTTTCAAGTGGACTTCAAGGCAATGCATTCACTAGCAAGAAGCAGCTCATAAATCAACTTAAAAATATTACTATTCCTTCACAAAATAATTTCTTTTCCTGATGTATCCAGGGAACTTACTGACTTCCTCAGGCAGAGTTGCAAAAGAAATATTACACACTGCTTTGTCAAACTGAGAGTATTTATATGAACAAGCTTCATGGGAGAGACTTAAAGTCAGAATGGTGATTTGTTTCTGATTAAAGATATTTGGATCACATAAGATATTCATCCAATCCAACATCCTATCCAGTAATGCCTGATGCTTTAGACAGTGAGAGAATTCATACTTCAGATGACTGGATTAAAATGTGTAGTCTTAAGAGATATAGAAAGAACCCTAAGGGAATACTGACTGCGATTATCTGAAACTCAGAAGTCAGACAAGTCAGCAGCAAACTGAAAATAAGACCGAAATCTTCTGGCTGTCAACAGTGTTTCTTTTCCATTAGATGTTTTTTTCTGGTATATTGTCACTAAAAATTGTCACTCTACTACACTCTTGAATGCATTTATACTACTTCATTTCTACACCAAAGAGAGATTCTGGGAACTAAATAGCTAGCGAACCTCAAGGCTCTACATAGGATATTGGTTGAAGTAATCATTGAATATATAAAAACAAATACATGAAATCATGCACTATAATGTACTCAGGAGTTTCATTCTGTAAGGGCAATGGTGTATCACTAGTCTTTCAACCTTTACACATGCTATCAGACATATCAGCTGATCCATAATACCTGAACCCAGATGTACATATCTCATTCCAGTAAGTAGCTAATTCAATCTGAGTTCTTTTTCAGGGGAAAAAATCTTCCACATTTGCCACAAATTTAAGAACCAACAGGCAGACAAAATCCACAGAAGGACTGGCAAGTAATAAGTTGCTTCCTCAAAACCTATCAGACCCTTTAAAATTCTTCAAACATAACAGGTTTGAAGTGTCAAAAGAATTGCTACAATATCACACATTTAGCTTACCAAAGGGTTTTTGGCAAGGTTACACCCAAACTCAACAGCCTCTGCAATTCATCACTTCCCAAAGTAGGTACTTACATTTGGCCTGCAAAAGTGGCGTAGGATTATGTTGACAAGACAGTCTAAAGACAGCACTTAATCCCATTTTGAAAACTAAGATGTCAGACAGGACACTGGTAAGCAGGAGTGGACTACTGACCTGTGCTCTAGTGTAGATTGGTAGTGCAGCTTCCTTGGGATGAGACTTAGCAGTGGCTGAATCAAGGTGAAAATGAATCCTGTATAAAGACAGTAGGGGTAGGCTGAAGCAGCAGGAATGAGGAGTGCAAAAGCATTTGGATAATACCAGTGATGGAAAAAAAACAGAAAGCCAATGAAAAAGAAGGACTGAATGTAGGAGAGAGAAACTAATGACTTTAAGGATGAAGAATTGAATTTATGTCCATCTCAGTCTGAAAAAGGGCAGCAAAGTGAAACAAGAATAATAATTTGTGCTTTTTCTTCAGGTTCTTCAAGAAATAAAATTCTTCCCTCTCAACACGTGTTGCTCTTTGCTACAATAACTCCTCAGGAACAGCAAACAGAAAGTTACCAGAATTACAAAAGCAAGGCAAATATAATTTCTGAAACAAACAGCTTGAGCTCATTAAAGGTACCAGTTCTCAATTGCCTTTGCCACAGAACTCAGGAGACAATATAATAGGTTGACAATTTACTCCACTAGATTTATTTTTTGGAACTGTTATGTTTCTAAATATGAGTATACACATATATGTATACATATATATACACAAATGAATAATTGTTCTGGATATGTATGTATCATAATTGAATTCATTTACCAATAAACTTACTATTAACTAACAATGCACATTCTAAGCCTCTTTCACTATGTTTTTATAGTGCTATTTACTGTATCATCATGGGTGATGTGCTTATTTCAAGCTTGATGTGCTTATTTTTGTAAAAAAAGAATTGCAGTATAAAATAAACTAACATCATGGCAACTTTAATGGTTTGCAATTTTCTCTTTCCAGTCATAGCTGGAGCAGCCTGGTCAAATTACTCTAGAGTTCTTAAAGTATCCTCCTTGTTTCTACTTCATTCTGCTGTTTGTTTTTTTTTCCCTTCTTCAGTTGTCTCTCAATCCATTACACACTGACCATTTGGTTTCTTTACTTCTATATGTCAGAGAGATATACATTTTATGTGACGCAATAAAAACAAATCAGAAGTGTCTATTACTTGCTAGAATTCAAATGAAAAAATATCCCACGTATTCTAGAGAAAAGGACACGAAGGAAAAGTAAAACTGAACTGCTGCATCTTTTTATTCTGCATGTTAAAGTGTAAACAGTGCTTGGCTGTCAGAACATGCTGCAGAACAGAGCTGAATTTAGTCACTGCATTTCCCCATCCAAAATCAATGAGGATAATTAGCAGATGAAAGATCTGCTGGAAACGGGTAATTTTCCATGTCAGCAGGTAGATGAGGAATCAATGAGGTAGTTTCGTTCCTCTCATTTCAACAGATTTGTTTCCATTAAAGGGTGCAACTCAGCTTGCCTAATGCAAAAAAATGTTTGCTTGTTTATTTGTTTGAGATACTTGTGTCTATCTTCTGTGTAAAACATAGTATAAAACAACTGAACCAAAAGGACAGATTCCTGAGATGTCCATTTTTATATTTATAAAATTATATAAAATAGAAAAGATATATATAAAAATTATATCATATATTTATAAGGAAAGGATTTGACCCAAGATGCACTGCTCCCAGATACATCTATCTATAATGGATACAGTATAGACAGTACGAATTTGAATATGTTTATTTTCATTCATCAGGATTTCTGTCCAGTCTGGATCTAGAAAAGCCTCACTCAGAATACACAGTAAAATATCTAAGAAAATAATCTCTCATTTGTGCTCCAAAAAGATTGACATTAATTAATTAATCACCTTCCCTGGCAAACTGAATCCTGAACTCACAATAATAATCATCATCATCAGTTTGGACAAAGTGAGGAAAGGAATGACAGATATGAAGAACAGTCCTGTGCATATATATCAGGAATTGCCACAAGATAAAGAAATATGTGATTTATCTGGGCTTCCTCACTAAAGGGTGGTGGACATGGTCCCAAGCTGCTGGAATTCAAGAAGTATTTGGGCAGTGCTCTCAGAAGTACAGAGTGGATTTATTGTGGTCCTGTGTGGAGTCAAGAGATGGACTCAGTGATACTTGTGAATCTCTTACAACATGGGATATTCTTCGATTTACTAAGGGAACAGGGACACTGTCATCCTCCTCCCTGCTCAGCCTGGCTTGGTCATGGCCTACAGGAGAATTTCTACCATTTTTCCTTTCCCTTCCCTTCCCTTCCCTTCCCTTCCCTTCCCTTCCCTTCTCTTCC
>VXAB01003108.1:45586-94460 GCA_013399175.1 Odontophorus gujanensis | reverse complement strand
TGATACTTGTGAATCTCTTACAACATGGGATATTCTTCGATTTACTAAGGGAACAGGGACACTGTCATCCTCCTCCCTGCTCAGCCTGGCTTGGTCATGGCCTACAGGAGAATTTCTACCATTTTTCCTTTCCCTTCCCTTCCCTTCCCTTCCCTTCCCTTCCCTTCCCTTCTCTTCCTTTCTCTTCCCCATACTCTCCCTTTTTGCACACACACATTTATAAAGGCCCCTTAGTTTACATGATTCCAACCACTCTTGGTCACCAACAATATAAATTTGAGTATGCTTTACTCCCTTTTGTTTGGACAACTGCATTGAAGGATGAATGCCATTAAGCAGCAGTGAGAGATAAGTTTTCTTTGTGTATCACTAATCTAAATGCAGAAATTTGCTTTCATTGACCATGGAAGACTCAACCTTTTGGAGTCATTATCATTAAAACAGTGGAAGATGTTTTATTTTCACAGCTACCCTTTGTGAAAAGGTTTCCAGAATGTTTAACCCCTCTCTTTTCCCCAAGGAAACATGCAAGTGCTTTAATAAATGTATGTGTTTATTGAATGCTACTAAAATCAGATTTTCAAAAGATCAATTTTCGATTTCACCTACAAGTTCTTAAAAAAGGTCACTTGAAACATTAATTATTATTATTTACTTATTTTTGTTCTGTCTTATTGTTGCCGAGAGAACAGGGAACTTAATTGCAATTGTCATCATTATGAGCAGCAAAATTAGGCATGCATATGTAATGTATTTAAATTTACATAAATTGATTATTAAAGGAAATAGAAAATATGAGTGAGCATGTCTCCTTTGTTCAAAATCAGTCCTGCCCTTCTGTTCTTCAGCAAGGATTATGTAAATAACTATGATCCACTATTTAAAACAAATCTGGGTGCACAATTTAATCTTCCTCTCTTTTCTGTGAACTACAGGCAGAGGATAATTCTCTATCAGCACAATGACTTTCTTTAGTTAACTAAGTGGGCAACTGGCTGTAGTCCTCTCTTTAGGTCCACAGTGACCTTTGCCACTTTGTCAAAACCTGTAGTAATAACTGGTCCTGAAACCTTTCATATAAGATGGATACACCTTCATTCACCTAATGGCATACGGTGTGATCTGGAAGTGGTCAAGAGAGAATGAAATAGCTTAGGGCCTCTAAAAAATAACTTTTTCTGGTGATGACAATCACACATGAGATCCAATGCTGCTTGATACAATTTTATAATGAGGCAGAAGAGGAAATGAAGGTGGTGAGACACTGGAACAGGTTGTCCTGTTCCAAGGTTGTGGATGCCCTCTCTCTGGAAGCATTCAAGGCCAGGTTAGATGGGGCTTTGAGCAACCTGGTCTGGAAGAAGGTGTCCATGTATATAGCAGGGGAGCTGGAACTAGATGATCTCAAATGTCCCTTCCAACTCAAACCATTGTATGATTGCATGAATCTATGATTCTATGATCAGGGGCCAAGAGAGGGGATTTATTTAATGAAATTAGAACAGGTCAAGCAAATAAGAAAGGATTTCAAAGTCTTTTAATTAAGGTGACTGGATAATCCATGGTTCCCGATTTAACAGTAGCATACTCTAGAGCAAATTATTTAGTCTTAGGATGGATACAAGAAAAAAGTTCTTACAATAAGCATTGTGAAGCACTGGAGCAGGTTGCTCAGAGAGGTGGTGGATGCCTCATCCCTGGAAACATTCCAGGTCAGGTTGGACAAGGCACTGAGCACCCTGATGTAGGTGTCTCCCTGTTCATTGCAGGGGAGATGGACTAGATGGCCTTTAGGGGTTCCTTTCAACTCAAACAATTATATGATTTGATTCTATTCAATGATTTATGTACTTGGGTTGGTATTGGAATTAAGTTTATCAGTGGATTAAGAAACTCAGTTTCGATACTGACTAGCAGTTAGGTGATTTGTGTAAAATTGAATTTTAATTGAAAAATGCAGCATGTTAGATCAATCTGTATATTTTATTCAATGCACATCAAAGGATATAGGTTATTTAGGTACTCTTCTCAGTTTTAACAGCTCAGTACTGCACTGTAAAGGTCTGAAGGTCGTGAAGTGAAAGAATTAAAAAAAATCACCCATGTTGTACTTTGCCTTACACTCCAAAATGTAATGCAGAAATGGCACACTTGAATGGGAGAAAAACAATTAGTACTATGGTTTGTCTACTAACAGCTATGGTGTTGAGTGTACATGTAGATTTAGATCAGAAAGCAACTCTTGTTTCTCTAAACTTTAAATGAAATCTGCTTAGGTTTTCTCTTCTTATAGAAGTTATCAGTCTGCACAAACACAGACATGTCTGTCTCCATTTTCCTGCTATCAGTTCAAGTTGTCACAACTCTCCTTCATGCTGTAGTACTTTCTTTGCAAACACTCCCATTCAGCTGATTTCCGTTTCCTTGCTTTCATTTCTTTCCCTTCCACATTTCTGTCAAGAACTCAAAAATCCACTACTGGAACTGCCAGTCATTATTCTGCTTAAATAGAAGACCTTGTACTGGTAGCGAAGTACTAAATAGAGAGGACAAAAAGTTATCTGACAAACTAGAACAATAACAGCAAAATTTTGCCAGGAACAATATGAGAATTGCCTGAGCTCTGCAAGACTTTCTGAGCTCTGTTGAGCAGTCTCTCCAGGGGGGTGGTAACAGATGCCTGTATGTTTAAGTATGGGAGCCTTGAGAAAAGGCTCCCTTAAAATAATACTGATTCTGCCTAAGAGGGCTGAAAAGATTCTGTCAGGTCTGTGCAGGTTGCCCAATAGGATTTTTGTGGTTTGCCTGCCTTTTACAAGGAATACACTCATTTTTACAGCACAGTTCTCCCAGAATTCATCTCGAACTTCTGGGCTCTCTCCTGATAAGTACAGCATAAAGGAGAAAAGAAAAATAGCAAAAAGACAGCTCCATCCCCAAAGAATATTCAAATAGGTAAGCATAGATGGTGGTCAAGGCAACAGAGACGCTGTGACTCCCTCCATCTCAGGGGGCAGAACCACAGCAGAGCTGAAAACAGGGCAGTGATATTCAAAGGGACATAGCACTGTCCCCAGTGAGGATTTGGCTACACCTCTATCAGCCCACCAATACCTCAGCCCTCCTGCTATTGTTGGCCTCAATCCAGCTACTAACACACCAGTGCCCATTCTGCAATGGATTAGCACTAATTGCCATTTATTTGTGTGAAAGTCTGAGTGGTGGCCGTGCTGCTTTCCCACCAATGCCAGCAGAGGTCCCTGGGCATCACGGCACAGCTGCTGCTGATGTGCTATGTGTCTTGTGCATAAATAAAGACTTCTCTCTCTGGGGATGACAGTCTAGTGCTGTTCTGCAGCTCTAAATCACTTTAAAATGAAAAAAAAAAAAAAAAGCAGGAAAAAAGTAAGACACTTAGCAAATACCTGGGAGACTTTCTGCATTTGCAGCATTAGATATGGCATTTGGATGAAGTTTACTTTAACAGCCCCTTGTATATATCTGCAGAAACAAATCAACATTCCACTTATTAGAGATACGATTGCTTCACAGGCTGCCAGGATTCGTTTCAGTTATTTTGCCTTTAGCAAACAAGATTCTACGGAACCTCACAGTGTACTGAGTGGAGACTTCTCTGATTTCTGATTCATTCCTGGAGGAGAGGAGAGGAGAGGAGAGGAGAGGAGAGGAGAGGAGAGGAGAGGAAAAAGAAAAAAGGAATTCTTACTCCAGACAGCAGGTTTCATTTTTAATAATATCCTCCCAGGCTGTGATTGCTATCAGACTTTGGCTATGACTCTTTTTGAATTATTCAGGCCAATTTGTACTGTAATCATATGCTTGTTAATACTGCTGCTTGCAACTTTAATTTAAAAGAGTTTTGCGTCTTTGCCCTGGAGCTGCCATCATCAAGGTTAGAGATAGTCTCTGTAAAACAATCTAGTTCTCAGGGCTGTGTAGTAAACAGCAAGATGCACTTTAACTTGCTGTTCAGAAAAGAAATGATCAATAGAGATCATGCAGCAAGAAATGGGCAAATGTCAAAAAGCTCCTCTATTCAGTAAAGTTGGAACATTTGACAAGTTGAATTGTTATGAATTTTCACTTCAATGAGGAAAACTTTGATATATGTTGGAACAGAGTGCAGTATAGCATGGCTCAGTAACGACAATGCTAGTAAATTATAATGGCTCTGCTTTTAGCTCCACCATTTACAGGGAATGTAACCCCATATTGCACTCTCCCAAGAGTAGGCTACATCTTCCCCCACCAGACAGTAATGCAGAAGTTGTTTCGAAGTCTGGAGTCCAAGCCAGTTTCAGTCTTTATCCTTATTATTTGACTCTTCAAGACAGAAGCTGAGAAGACATGTTTTATAGCCATGACAATTGATGGATCCCATTATTTCAGGCATATTTACCAGTTAAGTGAAGAAGTCCTTACTTTCTGTATCAGTCAGTCACAAAATCCATAGGACTTAAGAAGAAAGCATTAAAAAAATCTTCTAATCCTAGTAAAAGAGCGTAAAATTTTCTTATCAGGAAATGTTGTCCATTTGAATAGTGCTAAAGTACAGTGATGAACAGTAAATGCTCAGCTGTTCAGTTTGCCCCAAGGTGTTTTTTTGTTTGCTTGTTTGTTTGTTTAGATTTGTTTTCCTGCAGTACACCATCATTTATGATCATAGAATGGCTTGGGTTGGAAGAGACCTCAAAGATCAATCATTGCTACCTCCCCTGCCATGAGCAGTGCTGCCACCCACCAGATTAGGCTACCCAGGGCATCATCCAAACTGGACTTGAACACCTCCAAGGGTGGGTCACCACAAGTTCTGGAACAGCTCCTGAAGAGTGGGCCCCAGGGTACAAACCTTGGAGTTTGAAAAACTGTAGCCTGTGGGAAGCCCATGCAGGATCAGTTCAAGAGGAATGGCATCCTGTGGGAGGGACCTCATTTGGAACAGCGGCAGAGTGACCATGAAGAGCAGCAGAGATGAAGCACTACACACTGACTGCAGCTCCCATTCTCAATTCCCCTGTGATTCTTAGAGGGATGAAGCAGAAGAGAGTGGATGGTGGCGGAAATGGCTTTAATTCACTTTCAGTTTCTCACTGCCCTAGTCTGGTGGTAGTTGGCAATAAATTAGACAAATCTCCCTATCCTAGAATCATGGAATCATTAGGGTTGGAAAAACCACTAAGACTGTCAAGTCCAACCATCACCCCGTCCCCACAAAGCCCACTGAACCATGGCCTGCAGTGCTACATTCAACGTTTTCTTGAACATCTCCAGAAACAATGACTTCACCACCTCTCTGAGTAGCCTGTTCCAGTGCCTCACCACTTTTACTCTATGGAGAGTCTGTTTTGCCCATCATAGTAAATGAGGGTTGATTTCTGTGTCCTTACCTCAACTTATAATTTTTTTTCATCGTACTTTCTTCCCTGTCTTTCTGAGGAGGAGGAGAAGTGAGATAGCAGAATGACAATTACTGAGCTACCTACAGGTGTTAAACCATCAGGCTTATAAAACTTGGTGTGTTAATTTGTAAATCTGAATTATTTAACTACATATATAACAAGCTTCCCATTGACATGGTAGAACATTGAGAGTGTAGTTTTAATTGGTAGCTTTCCAACACAATGTTCTTATTTGGATCTTTCCAGCATGGAGTTCTTATTTGGATGTATCTCTGCATCAATTAACAAGAAAAATTGAAAACAAGAAAAGATGAAGGCCAACTGGATGTGGCACTCAGTGTTGTCTCCTAGTCAAGCTTAGTTCTGAGGCACTGCAGTAGTTATTGTTACTCTTAACATTTTACAATTTTTCATGCAGAGGTAGTTAAAGGTTCTATTGGAGAGTAGAGACACTTCTTTTTCTAGGGGTGGTAAAAAATAACAAATAATCCCTGATTTCAAGAGTTTACAATCTAAGGCGATTAAGAAAGAAGTAGAAGCATAGAAGGGCAATTGTTATGTCCCAAGTCACTGCATGACTCCAAGATAAGAACTGTGAAGCTAATGGGAATTCTGGTTTGGTAGAAAAAAAAAAAAAAAAAGGAAAATAAACCAACTGACCACCACTTCATATTCCACACACAAAAAAATAAAATTATTTTGGTCCAATCATTAATATCCAACTCATGTATTTCATGAGGAGACAAAACAATACAATGAAAAATAATGATGCTTTTGAAGAAATAAAGCATGCTATTGGTTGGGATTTTTATATTTTTCAAAAAGCAATTTTGAGTTCATTTCAAAACAGAAGCATCTTTTCATTCCAAAATATTTTGACTTCTCTGAAAAACATTCTTGATCTACTTTTCCAGGTAAACATTATCTAACGAGACCCCGTAATGACTACCTGCTTCAAACCACATGTTTGTACTACTCCAATTTTTTTTCAGTACTTCATGGCATCTTTGGAACTCTGATGGGCTTTGATGAAAATTGTTAAAGGAATTCTTTTCAGTGCACAAGTTATTTATCTCATATCCAAGAAGTCCTAAACAAAACCTCTCCATTGTAAAACCTCCACAGCAAAAACAATAAAGAGAGAAGAAAGCTACCATTGCTTCGGGAGAGCAAAATCAGTCTGCGTGTTTGAGTTGTATAATGATCATAAATGCTCTGATAGATACAAGAGGGTTCAGCTGGCTCAGACTTGCAGTCTCTAAATGCATTAAGAACATTGTAAAACACTGTTCTTCACTTGAACATTCTGAGTTATTGAATTAACTGGTTTGTTGTCCCCACATCAACAGATGCTCCTGGATGATATTAAATACTGAATACTTTGTCATAGCATGGGCAGAGTATAGAAGCCACCAACACAGAAAACAGTGGGAGACAGGGAAGGTCTACCAGGGTAGTATCTTTTCTCTTTTGAGAAGCTGATGATGTATGTTTATTTTCTCCTTCTATCCTTCTGCCATAGATTTGGTGACCTTTTTAAGCCAAAACATTGTAAAACTCTCTAAAACATGAATAAATATGTAAACAAACAATCAAACCTTCCATCTTCCCACCTTCCTAGTGCATAATTTATAAAACTTGCCTAAGAGAGGGTTAGACCCCAAACAAGTATAAGGCTGGATAAAAATGTGTTTGTTCTCAATGAGAAATTTTGACTCTTCTTGTTTAATAAATAAATAAATAAATAAATCATTTCCTTGAAAAGAAACAACCAAAAACACTCACACACAAAAGCTGACGAATTCAAGGAAACAAAGGGCAAGAAGAAGCAAGAAGCTGCTACTTTGCAAAATAGAAGGCAGGGTGAGCACCTTTCTCTGAGTGCAGCAGGCATTTACAGTGTGAGACAATGGAAGGGATAGCAGCCTTCTGTATAAAATGCCTGATATGTGGAAACTCTCCTCACATAGAATCATAGAGTCATAGAATCATTAAGGTTGGAAAAGACCACTAAAATCAACTAGTCCTACCATCCACCTATCACTAATACTGTCTGCTATACAATGTCCTAGGTTCACATCTTCATGTCTCTTGAACACATCCAGGGACAGTGACTCCACTGTCTCTACCTCTTGAATTTCTTGTGTATATTCCCTGACAAGTGCATGGTCAAGACACAGACAAGTGAATGGTAAAACACAAGAGGAAGCAGTCATCCAACACAGACTTGCTGTTGAATTTTTAGGGGGCTTTTGGTAACTCATCAAATATATAGATGGAATGTCAATTAAGTCTGATGTAAATGAACCAGATTTTAGGATGTTACAGAGTCCTCCAGAGTTGTACTGGGAACCATCTATCACTTTCTGTCCCTTAGACTGAGACAAAGGAATTTGTGCGTTGCTTTAGTCTGGGTGTTTTCCACCAGTCTCTAAGTAGCTGAGTGCTAACTTGGGAACAAAGAATAAGATAAACTGCTAGGGAAATTTTTGGTCTTTCAGGGTGTGTTTATTACCTGCTCTTCTGTTCCATGAGTAACTACAAGAGACATTTGAAGAAAGCTCTAAGTACTTAGAGCATTTCCTGAAAAAAATCAGGACAGGTGGAAAAAACCAAAAGCCTTTTGAGGAAGCTTTCCAATTTAAAGATGAGATCTCATTTATTATGCTTGTCCTTTTGGTCTTCCAGAGGATGTGTCTATGCTTTGTCTAGATTTGTACACCTGACTGTACAATGAGGGAGGCATTGCAGTGGACTGTGTCAGCTGCATTGGTCCATGAGTTTGAATCCTTTTTTTATCCCTCCGTTTTATTCTTTTATCTGTTATCTCTTTATGGTAGAGCTGTATCAGTAATCAATATTCCAGCTCACTGATAAAACATTTTTTTTCTTTGTTTCAAGGCCAACACACACTGAATTATTCTCCCCAATAATATTTTTCCCCAATAAATTTTCTCCTTCAAAAGAGAGAATTTTCAATCAAATTAAATCTTTCATTTATTTATAAAGGCATATTTCTTTCTCCTTTTTCTTATTATTATTACATTTAGGAGGACTTTGGGGAAAAAGTCCTCATTCAGGAATGGAAATCTGAACTTATTTATTTTTTTCTCTAACAATAACAAAATAAAATGTTCCAATTTCTTCTGATATTTTTCATTATTTTTCATTCGAGTGAAATAATTTGATCAAGAATTAATTGAACAGGTTTCCTGGGTTGGAGAACATAAAAAAGTGTTCCCACAAAACAAGGCAAATCTCCGTAGTAATATTTTGTAATTGGCTTCTATATGTAAATATAATTGCTATTAACACCCATTAATTTTAATGGCCTATGTTTTCAGATAGGAATTGTCAGCTGTTTGAAAATCTCTACCTTTAAACTTTGTCCCATGGGTCAGAAATAGTCCTGTCTTATTTTGAGGAAGGATTGTCTGCTACTGCCCCCAGCAGAACAAGGTCGTCCAGGTCCTATTTTTTTGCTGTCCAAATAGTGATGTGAAACAGGGATCTTTCTCAGAAGGGCAGCTAGGACAAATGCATGCAGACAGCAAAACATGTTTTATTCATGTTATACTCCAACAGATAAATTCCATTAGCTGATATTTTAGCTGCCTTTCAAGCCATTCCTACAGGCAGTAGAGCTAACTGCATTTATTCCTGCTCAGCCCATCAGCTTCCACAAATGTTAGAGGGACAAGTGAATACATGGGATTTATCAGCAGGATTTTTTGGCTCAGGTATCATTCCTGATGGGGCTTGTCTATGAAGGAAGGACATAAAGTACCATCTGTGATAGGAGAACCTGATGTGACTGCAGTGTCAAATCCCACTGTTTTTCTTTGTATTTTTAATCTGGTTTAATATCTGTTTTGTAGTTCAAGAAGGCTCTTGCTGCTTGGTAATTTCTTTTCACCTTGTTAGCAAATCACGAGTCATCATATCCTGTGCTTCTACATTATCCTTGTCATGCAGTGCTCTCTGAAGGATAAAGTGTGCCTCTTGCTAGTTCAAACTGATGGAGTCTGCAATTAGCACGGGTGTTTCATCTCCATGATGCCAACTCATTTGTGAACTCAGGAAACGGGTTGTGATGTGTACTGCAGGGAACTTTGCTGGAAGGAGTGTAAAGCACCTAGAACATTCCTTCCCCATTGCTGCATTGCTCAACTTGCCAGATCTGCTGTTGGGTCTTGCTGCCACTGTATGCAAGTGAAGCTACATCTTTTCTCAAAATAATCTTCCAAAAGATAATTATTCCAAGTAAAGATGCACCTATTGCTGAGTGAGATGTTTGGGGCTCCTATGCATAGTGACAGGTCAGATCTACTAGTGGTGCTAAGTGATGCAACTAACACATAAGAAGAAAGGGACCTCATCTACAAGGACCTGGACAGACTTGAAAAATAGGCACATGAGAATCTAAAGAGTTTCAGTAAGGTCAAGTGCGAAGTGTTGCTCTTGGGCTGGGGCAATCCCAGATATGTGCACGGAGTGGGAAATGAACTCACTGAGAGCAACCCATCAAAGATGGACTTGAGGATCCTTATAGATGACAAGCTGGACATGAACCAGCAGTGTGTGCTTGTAGCCCAACAGGCCAGCTGTATCCTGGACATTAGAATGATGACAGCAGGGAGAGGAAGGTGGTTTTCTCCCTCTGCTCTGCCCTTGTGAGGCTCCATTTGGAGTATTGTACCCAGTTCTAGAGGCCTCAGTACAAGAAGAATGTGGGGCTGTTGGAATGGGTCCAGAGGGCCACGAAGATGATCAGAAGGCTGAAGCACCTTTCCTATGAAGACAGGGGTTGTTCAGCCTGTAGAAGTTCCAATTAGAACTCACTACAGCCTTTCAACTACTTGAAGGGAGCTTATAATCAGGACTGATTTTTTACAGGCTCTAAGTGTGAAAAGATGAGGGGGAGTGGCTTTACAATAAAGCAAAATTTAGGTTAGATGCTATGAAATATTTTTCACTCAGAGAGTGGTGAGGCACTGGCACAGGCTACCCAGAGTGGCTGTGCATGCCTGATTTCTGGAAGCATCCAGGTTGAATGAGGCACTGTCTTCCAACCCTGCCCAAGTCAGGGACACTGGAACTCGGCCTTTGAGATCCCTTCCAACCTAACCATTCTATGATTCTATGACACTAGAGGAAGTTCAAAAGCTGAAATTGCTTCCTGCAATGACATGATTTCTTCTTCAAGAGAGAGAACAGGGACCTGATCGTGTGCTGCAGCACCCATGTGGGTGCCTTATCTTGCAGAGAGCAGGTTAGAGCAGACGGGTTTTTCCCAGATGTAACAGTGGTTTTGTTTTTCAGTGAAAGGAAGAGTCAAGAGATTTAGCATCCACAGATGATATGGCAAAGTGAGACCATTGTCTCCTGACTAGTTCTTCGAAGGCAGTTCAAATACCACTGTTTGAAGAGGTCACAACAACCTCTCAGGGTTCTCTCAGTATTTTGCAGCACTCCTACTCTGTTCTTTTTGTCCTCTTCAATAATTGGATGTAAGTGCACCTTTCACACAACTCCAATTTTTATTAAAAAACCTGATATAAAAATTAAATTAGATACATCTGATTGATTAAATATTCACAGTTAATTCCTCTCTCATTCAGCCAAAGACACAGCAGAATAAAGTTGTTAATCCTGAACTGCTGCTATTTAGCTACATCCTCACAATTTTTATTTTGTTTTGAACACAACAGAATCTCTGTATACCTAAATCTTCATAAATCAATATCAAGACTGACCTTTGTGTATCCAAAGAGCTCAAGATTTCAGTCAAGTGTATTGATGGATAGTTTTTCTTTTATCACATGCACATTTTACTTCTATTTGTTACTCTGATAGGTGATCTTTTCTTTCACAAGTGAATATAACACACTAGAATCTCATTTATAGTACTCTGGAGAGAGTAGAATTTTCTTCCTTGTTCATCAAACCAACAATTTTGCAAAATGTTATCAGAAGTTGAGAGGCACTTCTCTGAGTCCTCGCATTCAAATACATAGTATTCTTTCTCATGCATTTTCTTCTCCCATTCTCACTCTTCATTAATGCCCAAATATGTCCAAGATTTATTCCATAAAAAACACACTAGAGAAAGTTATTTGCCCATATAACATGCAAAATCTTCCAATGCATATGAATTTCCCAGGATGATGGTTTCCTAGTGAAATAAGACTCCCCTGTAAGAATTATCTGGAATTTAAGCAATTAGAAATGAATACGGTTAGAGCAGAAATGGTATTGAGGAACTTTACTGACTGATATGGATTTGAGTACCTTGAGACTGTTGTGTGTGTCATAAACTTGCTACACGAGAAATTTCAAGGGATTGAAGAGATCAAGAAGATAGGAATGAAGAGTTGACAGTTGCAGTGACAGTAATTAATGGGATTCTCTTCCAATTCATGACACTTGAATTGTGAAGTTTGAACTTTATTCCTACAGAAGCAAGAGACATCGGAGGAAAACACAATCTAAAGGTCAATGGCTCTGATGGTAAATTAAAACCAATAGACCTGAGAGTCAGTGTACAGAGCCAAGGAAATGCCAAGAATAACTTAGGTGGATTTGATTGCTCTTTCCAGCACACTTCCTATTGCTGAAGTTTGATTCCAGAAGCATGGCTTGTTCGTCTGCTTTGCTAAGAGCTTTAGGTGTTTCTTTCCAAGGACTCTGAAGGATTCATTTCACTTTTGAGTTCTCTCTACATGCCGATACATATTTCTTAATAGAGGCACAGCAACAAGCCACTATGCTGAACAATTATCTGTTCTTGAAGTCAGAGCAGTTTGAGATGATGCTCAGTGGGACAGTCTGGCCTAGGAATTTCTCCTGACTTGACTTCTCTGTTGATAAGGACTCTCAGTCTATTCACCAGGGTTGAACCTGGTGCAATTGCTTTGTCAGCTTCTTGCAAATTTGTATATATTTAAGCACATTAAACAGCTGCTGCATTAGTTCAAGGAGGACTGTTTTGCTAGGCAAGCCCTCCTGTCCTTGAGAAGCAAATCAAGAGATAGCTCACACTGTGCCCTGACATTGCATGCAACCAGAAGGCCAACTGGCCTTTTGAGAAAGGGTGGAGAAAACACTCAGTGATATGAACTGCTGACCTATGTCCTATCTAATCCTATGTCCCATCAAAAGAAGTGGGAGGACTTAAAAATAGAGGGAACAAGGCAAGCACAGACAGTGATTTTTATCTGTAACCTAGTACAAGTGTAAGTTGTGCAAGATGCAAAATTATAGGTGTTAGAACCTCCAGGACAAACATAAAGATAGTGGCTTGACAGCTGTTTTCAGTATCTGCACATTCTGTAACAGCTTCCGATTCTATCCCTTTTTTAACTCAGTGTTTCCAAAATGAAGTGGAAAATCTTATTATTCTTTTTCTGTAGAAGTTATTTTTGGCTCCATTTAGAATGATCCATAAGCTCAAATACACATTTAGCCAGTATGTTTAGGTTCTATGACTATAAAGTTCACCTTTACACCCATTAGGGACCGTGGCAGATCAATTGAACATAGATGACCCTAAAAAGCCCTCTCTGCTTTCCCATAACCAGAGTCATCAGCTCATCACAGGACCATCTCTCTATGTGCAGGGGAGCCCAGGTGAACAAGCACAGTGGGAGAGCCCCAGAGATCCAATTAGATGTAAATCCACATTTGTAGAGCCATCCACAGCTGTCCCAGAAGAACTTCAGCCCACATTTTCAGGAATGACACCAATCCAGTGGGTCAGTGGGAGAGGGTGAGCTCACAGACTGAACTGCCAAGAGATGGGAATTGAATAATGCTGTTGTTTCTGTCTGTGTTAGTGAGAGTCAGGAGATGCCTTAATCATAGGATCTGTGTGGCCAGATGTGCATACATGAATCTATGAGTTATAATCTTCCCTGTGCATGTGCCTGTTGGGAATACATGCTCAGGTTTGCTATTGACTGGTCCTGGGGACATCTCCATTGGGTACAGGATTTGACAACTCTCTCAAAAGGCTTTTCAGATATCTCTGTATAAAAATTATGTAATCCATACTAGGGATTTGTTTCCCATTATTATGTGCATTTCTACTTGATCTTCAAACTACTGTTATCTCTCTTAAAGGAGAAGTCTACAACTGGAGCCAGTATTTCTGCTGTGTTTTAGTAGTGCTCAACAGAACAGAAAATCACTTTTGTTGCAAGTTCTGTTTCTTCTCACATATCCTCATAATATACTTTTCATTTTTTGCCAGAACATGAAGTTTTTCACTTGCATTTGGCCACAGATCTTCTATAATTCCCATATCCTTCTCAGCAAAACTGCTACCTTGCCAGGTGTCCCTAGGTTGCATTTTGATAATTAGTTGTGGCAAAATTGAGGATATTTGATCTAGGATAATATGCAGCCACTTTTTTCAGAACATTTTTTCTCACATTTGTCTAAATCATTTTGACTAACCAATGCATCCTTTAACATATTTAGTCCTTCCCACACCAGTCCCTCCCATGTCAATAATTAATAACTCTACACTTGATTTCACTATTCTGTTTTCACTTTTTTTTGCAGCACTGAGCTGCATCCAGCACAAATCTCTCAAGAACTCTACAAGATAAAACAATCTTTTTGTCACGGTGACTTTGCCATGCACTCTGGACAGAAGTTTTAGTCAGCTTTGCCTACCCTTAGAGTGATTTTGTTTAGGTCGTGTTTCTCTAGTTCGGTGATGGGAACGTCATGTCATACTGTAACAAAGCTCCACTGAAGACAAGTGTTGAGGGCTTTTCCCCCCCTTCACAATGCTCCTTATCCTTCACAAGTGCTTCTTATCTTGCCATACAAGAAAACCATATTTATTTGTTCTTGACAAATCCATTTCTTTGTCGTCCTGTGTACTTAGACATTGCCTGTTCATTTTTATTTTCTTGGAATTTTTATAGAAACTGAAGCTTCCTGTCCACATTTCTTGTTCTTCTCTCTCTCTTTTTTTTTTTTTTCCCTATTCACCTTTACAAAAACTTGCTTGATGATGTTTTCTTTTCCACGGTCCTTTAAATCCAGAACATCTTTCAAAATCTGAGATAACATCAGGAAATGTCTTAAATAGAATGTGGAGAAATTTAACATGCCCAGTTGATTTAAAATAAATTATTTGACTAATATCTGTAGTTCTTTTCCTATAAAAATCTGAGTGCATGATTTTTTATGCTGGTATTTCTTGGACTAGTTACTGCTCTGGTAGTTTTTTTTTGTGAGGACTGGTAATAGATAAAAGACAAAATTTCTGCTTTTGTGACAGTTTCTCACTGCCACAAAGTGATTTTAGCATTCGGAGTACTTTTGTTGTTCTTACTAATGGTGCACTTACAGAAGCTTCCTTTTTCTCATGACGTCTCTTGTTAAATGATCTCATTTTATCTCTAAGTTTTTCACATTTTACTGACTTTATTCTCAAGAAATATGTAGTTTGATTGTCAGACTGGTCTTACAGTATTTTTTCTTTTCTCTAATAGCTGTGTTACCTGAATCATCTTACAAAAACAGATTCTGGCTTTCCTCTTTCTGTGTGCCAATAACATAGCCATAAACCTTTGGTGGACCTCCCTTTGTGGCATCATATTACTTACAATTATTAGTCTACTCATAAGGGAATGGAACAGAAGAATTTGCTATGGAAATCTTGTTTTACTGACACTATTCTTAAACACAGGGCAATAAAATGTTTTTGGTTATGATACTTTACCTGAAAAACAATTACAGCTCTTTGGAAAGAACAACACATTTCAAGACTTAAATTTATTCAATGGTGTTACCATCCTCATGGGCCACATAAGAGGAATGAACCCATCAACAGGCAGGAATAACACAAGTATTCCTTTAGTCTTACTGTATTTACACTAGAATTAATTGAATTCACTGAGAGGCTGGCTGGAAAGGGAAGTCTCTTCAGGGCTGAGCTGATAAAACGGTGGAATGCAATTTCTCTAATCGTCTCCCAGAAGAATGAATTTCACTGAGCAGTGAATTCATTATCAAGCATCAGTGGCAGAATATAGATAATTTTATTATCTGAGAGACCTGATGCTCAACACCTTAATCTTGAATCATGATATGGCAGTCCAATTTCTCCTGATTCTACCTGTGCCTTCAGGTACAGGAAAGGTTAACTCATACCTGAGAGCTTGTGTTTCAGAAATCACATCCTGGAATAGCACAATACTTCAGATGAAGTATTTCATAGCATTCATACATGTACACTGTAAAATTCTAGACCATGTTCAGATATTTGAGGTGTTATAAAAATATATTAAAAAAACAAAAACAAACAGCAAAGCCAGATTTTTCAGACAACCTGTAAGCTAGGGTTGATAACTTAAAACTAGTAATGAGATTTAAACTTATACATAACACATAGCATAACCAGATCAGACCATATATTCATCTAATACTGATATCCAGAAGATGGCAAGGATATAGTAATATTTCTCCATAAAACTCTCCCAGACTCCAGTAATTTGCAGCTCATGGACTCCCTGAGCCATGGGTCACATTGTGTTTATTAGCTCTTGCTGAATTATTATTATTACGATAATTGTAAATATTATTATTGTTCTGAATTACTGTTCTGTTATTAATAATAAATGTTCATTCATCCTGACCTAGCAGAAAAGGTTCTGTTAAACTATACAAATAACTATGTATCATGAAAAATAATATCCATGTAATCGTTTCCATTTTCTTTCCTTTCTTAGCAGGTCTGGGATTAAGCCCATCATGCTACAGGGAACAGTGTTCAGAAAGAGAGTGGTAGATTTCCAACTGATCCTTCAGCATTTTTCTGTGTCACTCAGCACAAAAACACCCAATTCCGATTTTATGATGCTATTGTGCTAATAAATCATGACCCACATCTCTTTCACTTCATCAGGGACTTTTGCAAAAAACAATCCCAAGAATAGATCAGAAAGCCATCATTTTTTTTCCTGCCTGTAATCACTTGACAAAAGAGGACATTTCAGATTGATTCAAAATTGCTCTTGGAGACTGTATTTTGTCTGAGGAAAACCTGATGCATTTTCACATAAAATTGATTCTGTCCCTTAGAAAAATGAAAAGTCAATTGTTGTTCATGCAAAAAAATGTTGATTATTTTCAGCTCTGCCACAAATGCCACAGCTTACCTGGAAAGGGAAAAGATTTTCACTTTCTTTGCTCTTGCTGCATATGGTTTGGAGAACTCAGAACTTCTGTACATTCCCCAGAACACACTGAAAGATTAGAATTAATGAAATATCCCCAAACACAATATATCAATACAGGTACAGTATTAACATCATGTACAATGAGAATAGCAAAAGAATTCTTTTAATTCTAATACGTTTACCTATGCTCAGATTTAAGAAACCAAGGAAAACTCTCTTGAAACCCACTAGCAATTGTGAATGTAGAAAATCCCACAGCTGTTTTACCTCCAACACTCATACTATTCCAGGTCATCCTATCATGATTGCCTTTCTGGCTTACGTCCTTTTCATTTCATATTCACGAGTTTATTGGAAAGAAAGACTGCTTTTGTGTCTGAAGTTTTCGTCCAGTTCTGATCTTAGGATGTTTTCTGCTTTTAAAATGTTTTGAAGATACTGTGCCCCACTAGCTGATCTTAAAGGAGTGTGTTCCTCATGCAGTTTGAACAGATGTAACACCTCACAGTAATTCAGCACGAGAGCGTGGTGCTCCAGTCATGCTTTAGTCTTGCACACTCTTCTGTTTAGATTTTTTCCTTCTCCTAACCTAAGCTCAAAGCAAAAATGGTATTCAGCCATTTTCAGCAGTGAGAAGTCAAGCAAGAGCAGAGGTCTGTATGCCAAAAAAAAAAAATAAAAAAAAAAAAAATTAAGTGTTTTAAAGCTTGCTTCTCAGGTTGCCCAGAGAAGATATGGAGTCTCCTCCATGATGATCTTCAGAAGCTGTGTGGACATCATCCTAAGCAGCCTGCTCTGAATGTCCCTAGTGAGAAGGAGCTAGACCAGGTGGACCAAGACGTTCATGAGTACAGTCACATCATTCTTTGGCTGATAATTCTCTAACAGAGTTCTGAGTTAACAATGGCCAGAATTCAACTTTTAAACTAGATTTCCACTGACACAGATTTGTCTGGATGTGGAGAAGACCATCATTTCTCAACCAACAATATTGTATGCCAACAGCAGCTGAAAGAAAGAAAGAAGGGAAGGAAGGGAAGGAAGGGAAGGAAGGAAAGGAAGGAAAGGAAGGGAAGGAAGGAAGTAAGGGAAGGAGGGAAGGAGGGAAGGAGTGAAGGAGGGAGAGAAGGAAGGAAGGAAGAATGCTGCTGTCAGTGGCATAGAATCATACAATGGCTTAGGTTGAAAGGGAAATTAAAGAATGTCTAGTTCCAACCCCCATGTGCATCTCTGTGCATTTACCAGAACACAGTAAATTTAATCCTCTGGTCCAAAGCACAGCTGGTTTGCATAGCTGCATCCATTCTCAGAGCTCATTGGCAGTCTATCATATTATCTCCATAGAATGCTCCCTTGACTATTGTCATTTTCTTAGATACAGATTTTTGAAGAAGGGAGAATTAACTCTTGGTTGGAGCAGCAATTCATACTGACCTCATCTCTTCCCCCCTCAGGCAATTCATACACAATCCACTACCTGCACTTCAGAAGAGTGCACAGTTAATTATTTATGAAGATCTGAGGCCTTTAAACTCCATTGATTTCTCATGTCTGGCTCTTGATTGCATCTGGTAAATTCATTCCTGTTTGATGGCATTAAGTATTTTAAATAATTAATATGGTAATTTATCCTGAGCTCAGGAGTAAATGTTACCTTCTGTTAGGAGAAGTATCGGAAGGGGAATAGTCTATAGGGCACTTTTCCCACTTCCTTTAATGTCAACATGGTACTTAATATAAGTGCCTGTCTGAAAGCTATTGCTTCTATGAGACTCCAGTGCCAGCACAATTGGGAGAACAAGCATGTGCACAGACATTTGTTTTTACATTGCGGTTTTAGTTGCCTGAAAAACAATCAAAACAACTAAGCAACATCAAATGTAGATAAGTTAAACCTAAAAACATGTCTTTGATCAGTCATGGTCTTCCCAAATCAAGGCACATTGAGACTGCAGCTTTTTCAAGAGAAAGACTGAATTCTGGGACCCAAACTCATAAAAGCAGTATTTTACAGTACACTCTCAGAAACATAATTTATTCTGGTGTTAATATACTTGATAATGACTTCCGAATCTTCCTGTCCAGCCCAGGGGAATGTAATCCCTTTTGTAATGGACCTCAGCTTTGGGACATATTTGTCTTTTCTCATTACTCATATTAAAATTTATCTAACACTCAGAAGAATTAGTTATGATTTTACTTCCTTTCTATCTCATTGACATATTTTCTATATTGCTAGTTATACTCTTCAAGTACTACCATGATAATCCCCAGACTCTGAAATCATCAGCACACTGAAATGTTAGGAAAACAAATCCAACATCTAAAATCAAAAGAACTCCTCCTTTGATTTACCTCTCACTTAAATATTCCTTTCTGCTCTGTGAAACTGTGCCAGTAAGCACTCAGACACAAGGATGGAATTTGAAAAGTCAGAGGTATTGCTAAATCACTTTTCATTAGAAAATACATCTTAATGAATCAGGATCCCTCCTAAACAGGAGACTTAATTAACCAGTGATGGTTCACTCTGACCGAACTCTTCGAAGTGTTTTCCATTCTTCTGCATCTTCCCTTCTTGGATTTTCTTCTGCTAGACTTTTTTCTTTCTTTTTTTTTTTTTTTTTTGNTTTTTTTTTTTTTTTTTTTTTTTTGGTCTCTGACAATCTTTTCATTTATTTTTCTGATACTTGAATCTATTTCTGATATATTTTCTTCAGGACTACATATTGTTTCTGAGGATAGAAATGAGAATTGAAGAGATTTATTCTTGTAAAACTGAAATAATGCAGTTACCACCTCTACTTACTAAATTCAGATAGAGTTCCAGTTGCACTATTTCTGATGTTAGGTAGCAATATTTCACCACCAGCTATGACATCTACATATCTGCCAGTGCCTACAGAGTAATTTCGTCCCTATGGCATGACTTCAGTACAGTCAGATCCAGAATGTAAACTTCTGCTGAGTGGTCATCTCTTTGACCTGTAGGTAGCGACTGAGATCTTCAAAAAGATGGAGTTCTGGGTTCCAGCTGACAGCTATAACATGTGTTTCTTCTGTCTCTGATGGATTGTTAAGACCTTGTTATCTTCCAGCTCATGCAAACTGCCATTCTGTCGCTGCTCTTTTATCATCCCCTGAAGCAGAGAAAAGCACTGACAAAAGCACACAGCAAGTTTGGACAGATCTGAAAGCATCCATGTTTCCAGATACCTTATAACTCTGTTTCTTTCTCCAGAATGCCCATTTCTTTCCAGGGATGCCCATTTTTAGCTTTACAGAGATGAATTCTGCTGTATAAACAGTTGATCTGTGGGGACACACTCATTTGTTAGCAAAAATGTCCTGGGGCTCCTATTAGAAGATAAAAATTCTTGAATACATTTATTTGGCTGTTTGCCTACAATTCAAAGCATTTAATATCTAGTGCAATCTTAAATAATTCATTAGCACTTGATATGTCTAATACCTCTATTGAGAGTGCCAGTAAATGAGGTTAAATGGGAGTCCTGCTGATTTCTTGTACTTACATTGGTTTAAACCCTGATAAATATGTGTTTTACCAGACATTAAATTAGCATTAGGAAACAAACGCCTTTTAGTCAGAGAAATGAGTGAGAGGGATTTTCCTCTCTCTCTAACAACAAAGACAGCCTTTCCTCTTTAACCTTATATGTTTATTTGAATTACATATGGTGAATATGGATGAGAAAGTGATCCTTAAGGACCAAGCTGTGAGGATCAACTCAATAGCTTCAAAATACAGCTTAAAAGCCAGCTGTCAGGGGTATATGACTGCGCTCTCATGTTTCCTTCTGTGCTGCTAAGCAGAGAAATAAAATAAATGTCTGAAATTATGAGGAAAACTTAAAATACATTCATTTTAAGTAAATATAAATGAATTCTTGTGTATCTTCAATTCAACAGCATCTGTCCCCCTGGGTATTTACGATGAATTTAAATGAATACTCAAACGTTGACTGTATATCTTGGAAATATTGCAACCTGCACTTTGTAGCTGCCCAGAAGGAACATAAAAAGTCTGCAGATGTTGAGGATGTGAAATGCTTCCTATCTCTTAACCTTTGCCTCTCTTCAATGTCTTTAGAGCTTTCCTAATATGCAAAAAAGATTCCCACATAGAAAGTCTATTAGCCCAGCGTCCTAATTGTCCTCATGTTACTTGTAATAAAATCTGAACCCATAAGGAAATACAAGACTTATTATTGGGAGGGTTCACTAGGAAGACTAAGAAACACAGTATATGGCATGACAGAATAATGTAGGCAGGAAAAGACTACAGTATCCTCCATTCCAGAGTGTGACCACAATTGCTGACATAATTCCTGAAATTCTTAGCTTAGTTGATCTTGACATTTGCAAGTTTAACTGTAAAAATCAAAGATGACTCTTGATGAGTCCTGACATTACATATTTTGAGGTTTAAATGGTTACTAACAAATATGCACAAAACCTATGATTTTTAGGTTACATTAATCTTGTACCGAAGTGCATTTAATATAATTGGCTTCATACAAGAACCTTATGTTGTCTGAGATGTATCAGTATATCAGAAACTTCTGCACAGGGTCACATCCACAGGACTTAAAACAGACCTGAGCACTAAGCAGGATACAGAATCCAGGTAGAACGCCTAAAGTTAGGTGCATTATTATGGACCAAACACTGCCCATTGAGCAGTACTGTATTATTGTTCCTTATTGCCTTCCTTCTTGGCAAGTTTGGTTAAAAGACTCCAAGTTACAGAAATATGACTGTTAGGAACTTTTAGGAGGTTGCCCTGGGAAATCAAAATTAAGTCAGATTGTAAAATCACTGCTTTTACAGAAAAAAAATATTGTAGTTTTGCTATGTAGTTTCAGCATATTCTCATAACTGAATGGCAAACAAGTTGATATGTGTAGGATATAACGACATTTGTGATATATACAAGAAAATTCTTTATCATACAAATATGATATCTTCATCATACTTTCCTGAATAAAATATATCTAAATATTTTAAGTATGAATTTTCTTCAGATGTCTTGTCGACTTGCTACAAATTATACAGGAGAGTAATTGAGTTGTGATAATTCCAAAATCAAGGTTGAATGTGATGTGCTTCTGAAGAATAAGAACCATTTATTCAAATTTCTTGTGGAGTTACTTGAAGTGAAACAATTCACATTGTGAAGAAAATGTAGTAAATGTAGATTTTATTTTTCTCTAGGGTGAAGATAGTCTTAAATAGAAAAATCAAAAAGTGGGATGTGCTGTAACTACTTAATGTCTCATAGCATTCTTGAAGAAATATAGCAGTTTGACAGTAATACAGGGAAAATAATTCCAGCTCTCTGAGTCCTAAATGAAATCTCTAGCTAAAAATGAGTACATGGAGAAGACACATATTGACTTACTGCTGTATTTCAAAATGAAGAAAGTTAAAATGTATCCTTTATTTTAGCACTAAGTTTTTGAAAAATAATAATAATAAAAAAACTCTACTGCTTTTGAAAATAAATATTTTCCTTGATTTGGTTTTATCCCAGTGTCTATAAGAACATCTGGGCATTTCTCATGGGTTTTGATTTGATTTTGTTCCCTTTTGAAATAAATAAGGTAAGCATTGCTAAGGAGTAATTCCCGTTGATCCTGATAGAGACAAGATGATCACTGAAGGAGTCTTCCAGATGAATTTTCTGTTTTGAATATCAAAATATCTTCTGATTGGAAGCAATACTAGAAGTGAAAATATTTTGCAAAAGGACTATTTACAATGTCCAAATCCAACTAGCTAAGTGGTTTATTTATTTATTCATTCATTTAGTTATTTTTCAGAGTCTTTTCCTTGTCTCTACCTAAACAGAAGTTCCATTAAATGGAGCCTGATAGTTAGATAAAATAAATAATATCAAGCCGAACCTACTGATATTAAAGCAGAGGTTATGAAAGAATTAGTCATTTAAACAAAACAAAACTGAGACTGAATTTAGATTTCCTAAATTTTCAGTCACTTCTCCAGTGGTTAAAAATAAATAACAACAAATAAAATCTCCTCTATTAAGAATTCCTTTTTTTTTTTTTTTTTTTATTTTTAACATAGACACTAATTAAATTATTTTTTAACTACTAGTAAGACTATAATTTAAGTTTCAGTTGTTTGGGGTTTTTTTGTACTGTTTTAAACACCATCTTATAGGAAGAGTTTTAGAAGATATCATTTCTTTGATTAGCATCTAACCACACAGCATTCTGATGCCTCATAAAAAATAATTTTACTCAAAAACCACGTGCTTGCCAGTAGCATTTTAATTAGGTGTAAACCAGCATTTATGATCCCTTTCAAATAAAGTGAAATCTTCAGTTCTTCTGTGCTTTTGCTGGAATAGTCAAGGCAAACTCATACCCCTTGAAAAAGCAATTTTTTAGTAAAATGCTGATTCTAATGCTATATTTGCAGAAGCTCAACTGTTTATCTTCTTCGCCCACATACACCATACGGGGCATATGTAGGACACATTGACTGGCTGGAATTAGCAGAGCCAGTTGTGAACTGCATATAAATGTATCATTTGCACATAATTCTCAGTCATAATAGCCAATTTAGAGAAGGTGATAGCACCATCACTTTTTTTTTCCAAGTTGATGTTTATGGAAATGATTACCTCATCCAGCAGTTGTATTTCTCAGAGCAGAAACAAAATCAGAACCAGACCATCTTAGAGCACATTTGAATTCAAAGCTCAGTATAGATAGAAGCTATGGGAGCTTTGTTTTAGAGAATAAGAAGGAATGCATAGTTCATACCCACTCTAGACTGAAATCATACCCCAGTGTCACACCTTCTCCTTTTTGAACACCTCCAGGGACACTGCTTTCCATTGAAACAGGGTGCTCAGAGAAGTGTTGGGGTCACTGTTTCTGGAGTTTTCAAGAAGGCAGCAGATACAGCAGTTATGGGAATGGTTTAGCAGGTATGATGGTGATGGGTTGAAGGTTGGACCAGATGATCAGAGTGGCCTTTTCCAACCTTTATGATTCTATGAAATCATGCTTAGCACTTCCTAAACACTAGAGATATCAGTGGATTTATGTGCTAGCCAAACTGTTATCACGAGCGCTCTCGCTTTATTTCAAATGCTGTTATGAGGCTCTGTGCTCACTAAAATGTGTTCACATCCTTTCATGGACGATGGAGTCAGCAGGTTGCCCAGAGAGGTGGTAAATGTCCCATTCCTGGAGACATCCACCGTCATGCTGGATGGGGCTCTGAGTAGCCTGATCTAGCTGTAGGACTCCCTATTCAATGCAAGGGATTGAACTAGATGATCTTTAATGGTCCCTTCCAACTCAAAACATTCTATAACTCTGTGATTTTATGAGGGATAGGAACTTGGCCCAAGGAGAACAGATGCATGCAGTGCAGGGAAATGAGTAGGATAAAAACTTGACATACCAGCTCAAAGAGCATCTGCTACTGAATTTTAGAAAGGATTGAGCAGTCCTAAAAACAGTGAAGTATTTTGCATCTTGCTTAGTCCAAAACTGATCTGCAGAGTTTTTTTCAACTAGTCATCAGAGGAGAGATAAATGGTTTCAGAATTTTAATGGTGCTCTGGATCTGCTCGTTGAAATTCAACTATACCTTTTTTTAGAAACAGAAATGACAACACTCCTGTATTGGCATTTCTCAAATCAAAATGAAAATATACCAGCTTCACTGCCTCATTCTCTTCATCCTACCTCCGGTGTTAAAGAATGTTATTCAAGATAATAAATTTCGGACCTCGGGTCATGACCAAAGATTTCAAAAGGCATCAGATGCTGTATCAACAACTCCTTAGTTTCTTCAGGGACCAGAAGTAAGAGAAGAGCAAATGTAGACTGTGACTAATATCTGCAAAATTGTGTTCTGCTTTGACTTTCTGGCAGCAGCTCAGTTCCTTGTGGGAGTGAATGAGTGTTAATACTTACAGAAAGCAATTATATTTGATTCCTTTCCTGAGTTTTGAATAAACTAAGTTGCTGCTGAGAATAATGCCACACAGACACAGATGAAACAGAAGAGGTCTGTATTTCCAAAATTGTGAGATATACTGGTGTACTGTTAATCACAGCCATTTACTAACAAGAAGCAGTCATATGAATGCAATCACTTCATGGTTACTAAAGACATTTTCTTTTGCCCAGAGTGCTAATGTTTTAATTTTTTTTTAAACAGAAATATCTGTTGCAGCTGCCATTGGGAATTATAACTGACAGAAGAAGAAGACAGAGAATTTTAATATTTTGGTGCTTCCATTTATGAATGTAAGCTCAAAATATTGATATTTCTACACTTCTTGGATGTAGCACCTTGAGAAGACTAGTCACTGCTCACAAAAGACCTGTCTTACCTTAACTTAAGAGCTCACTATTATAGACTCTAACTTTCCACCAGATGTGCGGAGTAGAGTTAGGGCTGCAAGATAAGCACCGTCTAAAATAAGACTTCTTTCAGCTCTCTTTCACCCATCTGTTACTGCTGAAGAAATGCTACTCTGTGGGCAAATGATGTCTTTATGGGATGTTTTATCATAGATCTTCACCAGGCAACTATTAATCTTAAATCAAGTGTTTATTCTTTTATTCCCCTCAGGTTTAGTGATATCAATATCACGCCTGTCATGAACTATGACAAACGACATCTTCTCCATGCTGTGGAAAATAAAGATGCCTGAGAGGCAGTGACTTAATAGGAATTTAAAGAGGTAAAACTTGATCTAGGAATAAAAGTGAGAATGTCCAGCAAAATGACATTACGTTGCCATGCTCATTTAGGTATCTCTGTGGCAAACAAATATGATATGAACATGACCAAGCAGCTGCATAAGGCTGAATTATTCATAAAATTAACAGTTCACAGCCATAGTTGTGAACACAGTTAATACCCATCAGCTATGCATGAAAATTCACCAAATGTGTCCTTCAGTGTGTGCCATATTATAATAAAATGTTTTCGTTCCTGCACACTCCTGTGGCCTATTTTGGAAACCATCTACTCAGCACTGGGTAGACTGCATCTGGAGTACTGTATCCAGTTTTTGACTCACCATTACAAGAGAGATGTGCACCTGCTGGAAAGATCTCAATGCAGAGCTACCAAAATGATGAAGGGAATGGAACACTAATCCTATGAGGAAATATTGAAAGGGCTGGGACCATTCAGCCTGAAGAAGAGGTTTGGAAGGACCTTGTGGAAATTCATAGATAACTGATGAGAGTGTGCAAAGAGAATGGAGTTAGGTTCTGTTCAGTGGTGCCAAGTACAAGGCCAAGAGTCAACTGGCACAAGTTGGAATACAGGCTGTTCTGTTTGTATTATCAAGAAACATTTCTTTATTGTGTGGAAGACAGAACACTGACACAGGTTGCTCAGAGAGATTGTGGAGTCTCCTCCTCTAAAAGGTCTTCAAAAGCCACCTGTACATGGTCCTGGGTATCCTGCTCTTGGTATCCTCGCTTGAGCATGGATTGGAAGAGATGACCTCCAGAGGTCCCTTCAGATCTTATCCATCCTGTCTTTCTGTGACTCTAAGGGACTAAAGAAACATTTATGAAAACTGTTATATCTCTGGAACTTTTGCATCTCAGCTGCGAGAAGTCTTCACTACCACCTGAGTGTCATTCAATTTCAACTGAGGGATTGATTAGTTCCAGTCATAACCAGAATTTTCATTTCCAGCGTGTGTCATGGTTTTATGGTTTTTGTTATTGGTATTCCACATCATAACATCATGAGAGGTACTGGAAGTTAAAGAGTTAATGCTCCAGTTCCATGCACTTCTGAATTTCTGGGTATCTGGCTCTCAGAAGGGAACTACACACCCCAGAGGACTTTGTGTTCCCATTTCCCACCCAGAGGGAAAGATAGAACAGCACATAAGTGCCAAGACTTCCTCGTTTGCTGATCATCTCGAAAGTGGAGGTTCCTTGGCTGTCTCACCTTCAGCTTTAGCATAAGGCCTTCAGTTTTCAGACACTATCTCCCTCATTTTATTTGATTTATTGGTTTTGATTCCAATTATACTGTATCATACTGTATTGTTTTGCATTCCAATATCTCACTTATTAAATCAATTTTCCTTCACACATTGCTGTCACTGTTTAATTTTTAGGTCTAGCTCTTTTCCCTCTCCCTTTTCCCCCCTTCCCTTTTCCAAGAGAGTGGGTCCATAGGTGCCCCACCCTATTAGTCATGAAACCGGGCTGAACTATCCCACAAACCATTGACAATAAGGAGTTAACTTTCTACAGAGACAGTAAGTGGAAGATCATGAAGCTTGAGCTGTCTTTCAGCGACCTACATGATTAGTCACCACCACTTTCTCTGAGATGTAAAGGTTTCATTCCTCATAGGGGAGTTCTGTCATATTAATCAAACAAGAGTGTGATTCAGGAGGTTTACTTTCTGTACTAGAGGTTTATCCTTGTGTATATCTTGAACATCACGTCAGTTACAGAGAAAAAAAATACATTCAATCATTGCCTAATCAGTTAAAAAAATAAAAAAAAAGAAAAAAAAGAAATACAGGAAAAAGAATCAAATAGACATACCTTTCAAATCAAAAAAGTAAAAGGGACCATAGCATCCGATAGTTAATATAACTGAATAACAAACCAACAGGAATGGATATCAATCTCTTTGTGAACTTGTGGCCGCATATCAACAATTACAAAAACAGAACTTGAAATTGGGTGGGTCGTAATGAGAAACATACAAAAGCTAGCAGTGAATCTGGGAGGAATATAGAAGTTAAGATCTACCATTTTTTTTTTTTATTTTTTTCTCATATGTTTTCAATGATCATGAGCAGGTTTTCTTGTCTCTCACAGAAATTTTTTTTATGTATTATCCAAGTCCAATAAATAAACAAACAAATAAATAACTAAATAAAAATGGGAGACACTTAGAATAATGTAGAATCTGTAAGTAAGATAACACAAAAATAGTAAACTATGAGAAGAGGGAATTTAAAATGCCCCTCAAGGGAGAAAAATCACAGTGTAAGTAGACATTTCCTAAGACATCCAAAAGCTCACGTGAGATTATATAATAATTTAAAAGATTAAAATAATCATATATAAAATACAGAGAATGATAAAGATGGGCATATACACACACGATCCTCATGTTTGCCAAAGGCTTGTCTTAGAACATAGGTTTTCTGGGAAACCAGAATGAGTCATACTTGACGTATGAACCCATAAGAAGGCAGCCTTCATTAGCTTCAGTGTTTACAGAATACTTTCTGTCCCTAATTTATTCTTATCAGCAAGACTTCAGACAAGCATCTCTTCCTGCTTCTTTCTTTCAAAGACCACCTCTCTCTTCCTGAACTTCTCTCTTCCTCTGAGCTTTCTTACTTAATCAAAGCCAACTTTTCTTCCTGACATTTTCATTGCGCTGTTTTGTTTTTTTTTTCACAGGGATGAGCCCTGATTCCCAGTCTCAAATGCTTTTCTTCTACATCTCCACTTCCCTTTAAAGCCACATAAAGGAAATTAAGTCTGGGAACTGAATAAAAGAAAAAAGATAAATAAATAAATGACACATAGAAACCTTTGCTTTAAATTCTGTATGCAGCAAATGGAAGATGGATAGCATTCTAGATCAAATCCATTGTATTTGCATTATGATGACAATGTATGAAGCTCTGACAGGTCTAAGCTGCAGTTTATATGTTAATCAAATGCTGTCTTTATTATTTCTCTGGCATTTTTCATTTAAATTATTGCAGACTAAGCGTAGTCCTCAAAGTTATTCCTAAACTGTACCCTGTTCAAGTACAATTGCTATCTAGTCCTGAAATATCTGTTCATTTCAAGTAATGTATAGATTTTAAAGCACAGTAGAGAACAGATAGAAGTAATTACAGGAAAAAGACTGTGATAGGTTATGACATCTCATGTGTCTGAAAATGACCATGTGTTGTTTACCATGATTTCTTTTGTATATATAAGAACTTACCATCATCTTGCATGCTTTTGTAATTTCATCATCCCAGAATAATAGGTTTTACAAAAATAATGTTAAGTCTTTTTACCAGAGGGGAGCCAAGGTACAGAAGATGCAGCTTGCATGAGAAAAGAAGAAATACATCCGAGATTGAATCTAACTTTTGTGATATATTACATTTCCTTCAAAGAATAGGGCAATCCCCCAAAATCTAATGAAGTATTCAAGAAAAGCCCTAAATCAAATAACACTCCCATGTTCACTTGCTTCACTGAGCAACTACCATTTTTTGAGCTAATGCTAATGGATTCATGTTTGCTACATCTAAAGAGGTTTAGGTCAATGTTCCCTCTCATAAACTAATCTATCTTCAAGTTTGGGAATAGGTGGACAAGGAGGGCAGAACAAGAACAAAGTAAGGATATCACACTCCAACAGGGGAGTAGTTAAATTTGGAAAGAGCCTCTAAAAATGTATGAACGTGTGATCCTACACAAAACAGGTTTGATATCAGAGCAACATCAGTTTCTCAAGGTTTTCCATCCCAGAATGGAGGATACACAGCACATCAGGGAAACCTCCTGTATCTATTCATGCCAGCATTTTTATTCAATAGGAATATTTCTTGCTACCTGATGTGTGTGTTGCATATTGTCCTTTCTCTTTCAACCTGCTCCATTCAGATCATTTTTCTGTAGAAATTATACCGAAACCATCACCCTTCAGCTTGTGCACAGAACCATACAAGCTCATTTTGAATTTAATGAGACTTCAGCCCACCTATACAGCCCATCAAAATCACCTGTGCAGAGCTTTGACCTTCCAAATTCCATCATGTCATTCTTAGATGGTGCTGGAGTGGAAAGAAACAAACGGAACAGAACAGGACGGAACAGGACGGAACGGAACGGAACGGAACGGAACGGAACGGAACGGAACGGAACAGAACAGAACAGAACAGAACAGAACAGAACAGAACAGAACAGAATAGAATAGAATAGAATAGAATAGAATAGAATAGAATAGAATAGAATAGAATAGAATAGAATAGAATAGAATAGAATAGAATAGATCAGTCAAGATCTAGCCCAATTACCTGAGAAATTCAGGACTAAGTAGAAGTTAAATTTATTATTGAGAACATTGTCCAAATACCTCTTGAACACTGACAGGCATGTGACAACAGCAGTCCCTCCAGGAAGCCTATTCCAGTTTTGGACAAACATAATGGTAAAGAATTTTTTTCTACTGTCCATTCTGAACCTTCCTGGTGCAGCTTTGTGGCATTCTTTTACATCTTGTCATTGGTTACAAGAAAGAAGAGGCCAATGCCTCCTTCACCTCTTCCGGAATCTGGAATTGTATACTATATTACTCTATATATCGTAACTTGGTCTTTCCTTGTTGAACCATGTTGATCTCTGTTCATTCCTATTCATTTTCTTTCACTTGAGGATATTCCTGTTCTTTAATGAAATTATCCTTGAAGATGACTGTATGGCTTCTGGGCTATACCTCAGGACAGCATCCCATAGCATCATATGTACCAGCTCTCTAAGCAAATTTGTTGTACTGAATTGCAGTCTTAACTCTTCTACATCTACTTATCATTGCTTTCACAATCATTAACTGTACTATCTGATGGTCACTAGAATCAAGATTGACTTGGATTATTGGTCTCTTGACAGTTCTTTATTTATAAACTATAGATCAAGTGTATTCACAGCTTGTGATTGTCGTATCCAATCGAGAATTAGAATTACAGAATTGCAATATAATTGTATTTGGAAGGGACATCTTGTCATACTCTTCTACTCAAACTGTGCCACCTAGAACAGGTTGCCCAGAACAACGTCCAGACGCCTTCTGATTAACTCAAAAGTATCCATCACTTGTATAACAAAACTACCCCTGACATCTTGTAGAAATCTACTTGATTACTTACTTCTCACTGTGTTCCAGTAGATGGTGCATGGTTAAAAATTTGCCATGACCAAAATTTGTGTTTTGGAGTTATCCAGATCTTGAACTATCCCAGTAGTGTCCCAGTGTCAAAACATTTTCAAGTCAGAATTTGTTGAGCATTATGTGATTTGTCTATTGCTCAGCAGCAGATAAGTATCACCCTTTTTTTAAAGCATATGAGGACACAGTGACTAAGCATCCTCTTAGATCTCACAGACCATTCTCAGTAAAAACATTTGGATGTTTCCTTAGGGTTTGTTGAAAATAAACAGTAACTTTTCAGATGCCTCCCTTAAAACAACCTAATGAAAATTTTTATTATCTGTCAACATCTACAGTAATCTTTGAGCATCTCAGCTTCAATATAGTGTGGAGTCATTATTCATCTTTACCTGCTATAAGTACTTTATTCACTTATTTTCCAGATATGACTGTACATATTCATTTTTGTAGTCAATTCTATCTCTTTTGTTCATAAACTATCCACTGATATTGTTTAAATTTATTTTGGTTTCTAATGTATGTAAGAATGGCTTATATCTAACACATACTTATTCTAATTAAATGCTTGTTCATGTACTTCTGTTCTCCTTGTCATTTTTCTGCTTTGTACCTTCTGAATTACATTAATTACTCTGTTCTAAGTCTTTCTTTCTTCTGATTGTGGATGTATCTTTCTATATCTCTCTACAAATTTTCATCTTTTTTATAGCCTACTTTCATCTTCCTGTCAGCAAAGGATGATTAATAATGTGTGGCCTTTCTGAGGCTGTCATTCCCTAAGCATCTAGTAAAATGCATTTATTTTTTTCATGTTATCTGTGTATTACTATCTATATTTCTAAAGCAGATTGAAGAAAAGTAGGCAATGATTACCTCCTGCTGTGCAATAGGTCATTTGACAGGTCTAGCATAAATGCAGAGACATTGACCTCCCATAACAATTTTTCCTTCTCCTGTATATTGAAATAACTTTGTGACAATGAGCTTTCCCTCTGTGCCTTTTGTTGAAATATTTCTGAAATTCTCCAGTTCACATCACTATGTAAATGTTCCTGAAACAAAAAATAGAACTGAACTCTGCTCTGCCTTACAAGGAAAATTTACCATATTTAAGCAACTTCGTTAGATTCTTCATGTTAGCTCCTCCTGTTAGCTACTTCAGATGTTCAGTGGAATCTGTCATACTTTCAATTCAGTTCATACCTTGTCTTCTACTGTAAGAGCTCATAAACAGAGGAAATAAGTTCTTCTTTCCTTCAGGTTTTGTGTTGTTTTAATATGGTTAATAATATGGAAATGAACAAAAGAGTCAGTTTATTTACTTTTTTATTTTTTCAAATGGGCACACCAGCCTATTTCACCACTTAATGGAGCTCACATTGCATTTAATGAAAGGAAAATATTAAATAAATAAATTTGGCTTGCCATTTAACATAGTGTTTTAATTGTTGAAATCACAATGGCTTCCATTTCATGACACATGAATTAAAGAAGGGTCAAAAAATACAACCGAGGTACTTTAGCATCAGCTAGTCCCTGTGTCTTCTTCTGTAGCTTAATTAGGGAAAGCTATAATAATTTTTGTTAATTGACTACTACTCTGCCCTGATGAGGCCTTACCTGGAGTATTGTGTCCAGTTCTGGGCTCACTGGTGTAAAAAAGGCAGGGATCTCCTTGAAAGAGTCTAGTGGAGGATCACAAAGATGAGGAAAGTTTGAGAGACCTGGGTCTGTTTAGTCTTGAAAAAAGAAGACTCAGAGGAGATCTGATCCATGTCTAGAAATATCTAAGGAGCAGGAGGCAAAGGGACGAGGCTGGACACTTCTCAGCAGTGTGTGATGATAGGACACAGGTAAATGATCACAAACTGATGCACAGGAAGTTCTGCACAAGTGTATTGGGAAATTCTTCACAGAGAGAGTGATCGATGCACTGGCACAGGCTGCCCAGAGAGGTGGTGGAATCTCCTTCTCTAGAGAAATTCAAGACCAACCTGGACGCATACCTGTGCAACCTGGTCTAGGGAGATGTTTTGGCAGGGAGGTTGGACTTGATGATCTCTAGAGGTCCCTTCAAACCCTTACAATTCTCTGGTTCTGTGATTAAGGCCCCATTCTTCTGTAGTGTCTTTTTTTGCTTCTTAAAGAGATCTTCAGGTTCTGTTGAAGTCCCTATCCGATGGGGATGGGACATAGAGCCCACCAAACAGTGAAGAGATCCCTCCTGAATGCACAGAGAGACAGTAAGTCATTATAGCTCAAATATATATGTCCTTTTGTCCCTGGAACATGTTCAGAGATGGGTAACAAAACTGGAGAGGGGTCTGGAGCACAAGTCTGATGAGGAGTGGCTGAAGGAGCTGGGATAATTTAGTCTGGAGAAGAGGAGGTTCAGGAAAGACCTCATCACAGACTACAACTTACTCAAGGGAGGTTGTGCTGACAGAAGGGTTACCCTCTTCTTCCAGATAACTAACGACAGGATGAGAGGCAATGGCCACAGGTTGTGTCAGGGAAGATTTAGATTGGATATGAGGGAAAACTTTTTCTCTGAAAGAGTGATCAGACACTGGAATGGCCAGCCTAGGGAAGTGGTGGAGTCACTGTCCCTAGTGCTGTTCAAGAAGCGTCTGGATGAGGTGCTAAAGGATATGATTTAGTAGCTTAATGGGTAGGGATGGTGATAGGAGGATAGTTGGGCTAGATGATCGTGTAGGTCCTTTCCAACCTACTGTTTGTTTCTATATTTCTATGTTTCTATATTTCTATGTTTCTATTATTTAGTTCCTAATTCACATAGGCATTTTGGCCTATGCTCTGAATGAAATCAGTCTCATTAGTTGCAACAATGGTCCTTGCTCTTAGAATCTAATAGTACTGTCCTATGGGATCCTGAATGAACCAGAGTTACAGGAACACTCTTACCATAAATCTCTGGTTCTGATCCTTTTCTATTATTAAGGTTTGCATTCTTTCTAAATGTTTTTAACGTAGCCAGAAGTATTGCACCAATCTGCAAAATTCTACCTCTCTCTCTCTGATCAGCTAATGATGTAATTCCCGTCTGAAGTACTGTAGCATTTAAAGAAATACCCAGTTCAATTTTACCTAATTAGGAAGATATTGAGAATTGCAGGAAAACATCCTTATTCTTTCACTCCACAAGTCTAAGCTTAGCACAATACAAGTTCACTTAGATCTCTGAGTGATGACTCTTCAGAAAGTATGCTGAAACTCATATTCCTTCTCACTTTGTCCATCAGGATGTTTTCCACCTCTTCTTGAAAACTTTTCCTGTCTTCCTTTATTCTCTGCAACTCACTGAATGATTTCATCCTCCAGGTAGGAAAATTGAACCTTGAAGGAAATATTTTTCCACCTCCTTTCTAAGGAAAGAATATGCATGCAGCTGTGTTGTCTAATGGACTAATGAGCAATTTCAACTAAATTCAACAGAAAGGTACAGCTCATAAATAAGAACATTATCAAAAGTCTAAATGAGAATGATATTCAAAGTTGATGTGAGATCCACAGAACACTTGGTATTCTGTGAGCTCAAGTTATTTGAATGGACACTGGAGAATCCACATACGAGAAAACTAAAAGAAATCAGAACTTATAATCCCTCTATTTATATAATTGTTTTAAACATCTTCTTAGAATGTATCTCCATAAGATTAAAGATCTTACAGACACATTTTATTTTCAGGTCATCATTTTATTTAGGTGTATTAGAGTGCCTTTTTCCCTCCTGTGTTGAAGTAGTTCTTTGCTGAATCTAACAACAGACATAACAACAATTTTCATTCTGATATTGATTGAGATTCATTTAATTCATGATCTCAGTCTCTCCAGAGACCATCAAGAAATGTAGTTATGAGGGAAAACAGATATATTGAACAAGCAATAGTATCCCATGAACAACCAATAAACCAAAAGATAATTATTGATCAAAATTTTTTTCCTCAAAGAATTAATTTTAGAGGATCTGTGAGTTTAATTTTGGTGTATGCGCTATACAGGAAAAAAAAAATATGTTGTTGTTCAGAAACACAGCAAACAATGCAACGAAGCATGACACCCTACCCCCACCCAAACTAGCTTGCAGCTCGTACTTAAAGGGCTAAAAAAAATTGCAATATCGATCAAACTTTGTTATTCTGCTTTAGTGATTAAATACATCAGCCACACCATCAAAGCAGTAAGAACTGATTAATCATTCTCTGGAATAATATATGTAGGTTTTATTTAAAGTGTAGGTGGAAAGATTGGTTCTGGATTTATTCTTAGCTCAGCTAGAATTTGTCCTTTTACTTTCCTTGGTCTTCGGTTACTTTTTCTTGAATTTTTCCGAATTCCTTACACTTGTTATACTCAACAGCAGGCAAATCATCTTGGGGTCAGAATGTCTAATTTGGGAACTGTGGATATATTAAAGGCTGAGATACTGAACTGATGTAATGTTTCACCTTGGTCAGTACCAGTGCCCACTGAGCTGCTCACTCCTTCCCCTTCCTCAGTGGGTCAGGGGAGAAAATAGGATGAGAAAGCCAAAAAGTAAAGGCATGGAGATCACATAACAATTGTCATGATAAGCAAGACAGATTCAACTTTTGGACAAATGATTTTATTAATTGACAGTTCAAGCTGAGACACTGGTGAGAGCTGAGCACGCTGACTTATGTGGGCACTAAACTGGAGAATCCAATCAGATGAAAGATATAGAACATAGAAGAACATGGAAAGAATGTGGAAATCAGTGAGCTGTATCTAATGTCTGAATTTAATTTACAATTGACGTACCTTGTCTAGAAGTGTTTTAAGTCTTTGTGAAGAGTTCATCTCTTCCTGGGGAGCAAACAGTGTTTCCTTATTCCACTGTCTTTTATACTGTCAGACCCAGATTCTACAAGTCCATTCCTGCTAACCCATATAGAACTTCATCAAAGTGATAACCTCCCACTACTCTGGAGAAATGTATTTTGATTCAGAGCTGATCAGTGCTGAAAATCACAGAATCATTTGAGTTGGAAGGGGTCTTTTAAGTTCATCTGGTCCAACTCCCCTACAATTAATAGAGACACTCATAGGTTGCTCATGTGCTATTATTTCTAGTGCAGCTTTTGCTTTAAAATCTCGATGTGTTTTGAACTGAATATCAGAAAGCACAAAGGAACAGTCAGTTTTCATCTAACATGTCAATACCAAAAACTAGAGTAACAAACAATATATATTCATAGACATACGAAAGAATGAGATCCAAGCTGTTGGTTTTTGTGGTTTTTGTTTTTTGTTCCTTTCTTTTTTTTTTTTTTTTTCGCTCTAGATGATAACCAAGCTCCAGCTGGAAAGCTGTTGAACAAACTTATCATGGGACAGAACTCAAAAGGGTTCACTTAGGCACCCAGTAGACTTTATAACCTCCAACCCAGTGTGATTAACACAGATGTAGGCTTTATATCCAATTGAAGTCCAGTTGACTGTGTTCATAAGGAATTTGAAATTTAGGTTTTCCTAAAAGAAATCTTGTAAAAATCTGTAACACAAATGGAGAAAAAATCATGCTGATCCATGTAGTAGTCATACAGAATAATAAAATGTTGCATTAGGAATTTTTTTATTGATCTCAATTGCTTTAAACCTATTTTTTTTTTTTGCCCACACTTTCTACAGAATTCATGAACAACATAGAAATGTGCCTCCTTTGCATGGTAGGATTAAACTGAAACAACAAGTAAGTGTTTGTCTCCAACTAGGACAGATATAGAAGAACAAACAACCATAGTTTACACTACTGGCTCTGTGTAAAGACTTTGCCTGAGGGGGATAGTCTTCAATTTGGATGAATTGAGCACAATCCAAGCTGTAAAAGATGAAGTAACCCAGGAGGAAATTTCAAGCAGATGCTACAGATGAGTGAGAATGTAACAAATCCAGAGCCACTGAGGACTTCCCAGTTGTCATTATTCCACACAGTCTGGCATTTTCACAGTGATACATGCAATACTCTGACTGAGAGAGCACATATTTTATTCTTCCTTGTTACTGAGGTAGGTAGGTAGATAAATAGATGGATAGATAGACAGATAGATAGATAGATAGATAGACAGATAGACAGACAGATAAATTAGGTATACGTATAGGTGTAGGTGTAGGTGTAGCTATATGCCTATATAGATATAGATGTAGGAATAGGTATAAATATAGGTATAGGCACAGGTATAGACATAAATATAGGTACAGGTATATACATAGGTATAGGTTGATACTGATATAAAGAAATAAACAACTCACAAGTGGATCTAGGATTGCTATTTGAAGGGTATTAATTTTGAATTTGAAAGGCTTTGTTTAAAAATTTCAAGATTTACTTTTCACTATTTTCTCTTCCTGCTGTGTGTATAAGAGGATTGTCCATATCACAAAACAGCTGCACCTCTCCAGTGTACTCTGCAAAAAGTAGTGAAGTGCATGTGTACATATAGAATATGTGTTCACAGGTGGATATCTTGAACAGTTCATGGTTATATTTGCACAGTTAGCTATACCTCGTATCATATGTATGATACCTTGTATCATACCAGAATCTATTCCAGTAAAAAGTAAATAAAAAGTTTTAATATTAGTAATAGAAATTAGATGCTGGACATAATGGCTGCCTCTTTATAGTGTAAGCTAGTTTTGTGTATCTTAAGAGTCGCTTTTGCTAATACACACCTTGAATATCTATTTGATGCTGAACCAAATAGCGTGCTACATGGCTAGACCAACGAGTTCTCCTGGTTAGAAATACCTCTTGTGACACTTCTTTTTTTCCCTGAAAATCTTTGATATCATCTCCATAGAAATGTCTGTATAGCTATATTATTTACCTTGTAAAAGAAAATAAGATGTCATATTCTACAAGATACATGCAAAGGATAAAGGAGTCTGAGATATTCAGTTCATACAGTTCTGACATATATTTTTGAAGGTGTAGCTTGCACCTTCCCTTCACAGTCTGCCTTCTGATACCATCTTCTGAGTCTAAATACACCTCTGTGGCGTAGAGGAGCCTCAGTACTTTGAGGCTATGAATATCCCTAGGCAGGAGGATGTGTAAAGATTATTGTTGCAACTCTGAACTCTTGTTTCAATTTTACATGTATTGATTAAGACATAATGTCTGTATTATGTAGGAGAAAATTAAATATTTTTTTTCTCCCTTTAGCCTTTATATCAGTTGTGTCCATGGGTAGAAACTATCAGATCTTAAACAGGTTTCAAATAAGTTGAAAGGAAATAAACAATTTTTAGTATCTGATAACGAATTATTTGATCATTCTCTGTTTAAATGGGTTCATAATACAAATTCAAACAATGTGCCTTTGAATAGCAGATGGTTTTACCGTGATGGATGTCATTAAACTAAATGGCTATTCCTGCAAATATATAGACATTAATTAAGCCTTTATTACCATGTGTCTCCTTAGAAAAACATATTATATGTTCCAGATATGTTAAAAAAAGCCTTTTTGCTCTCAAGTAATACTGTGTTTAATGATAATCTTGTTTTTTAAGGATATAGCTAAATCTGAAAAATAGTCTGTAGATAATTTCTTCGTTATCCTCTCCCTGGGGATGAGTAATCCATATTCCTCCCTTAATTCTGTAACTAGGCTGTGTTTGCAAATACAATTGCATTAATAGGACTCCCACTTTCTCAGAGCCTTAGTAAAGTTTAAATTTAGCATTTTGGCAGTGCTTTTATGATGAATGTGTATATTGTGACAGTCATTCCAGAACTAATTTTTCAGCATTATCTACATGCAATTATTCAGGAAAAAATATGTTCACTGTGGTCTATGAGAGTTTAATGCATAATGATTGATGTTCCCTTTCCAGTTTAGGTAAATACTTCTGCAAATGTGTTAAAATCAAAGCTAGTTATTCTGGGATGTTTCCCTTTGCTAACACAATAATAATTGCATATGCAGATAAGAACTGTCATTATACATATGTGTTGTATGTGCAACTGGACAAGTTCTCAATAATGGAATAAAGCTCTATTTTGCTGGAGTGTTTTGGTTTGTCAGGTTACCCACTGATCACTACACCACTGCTTTCTCCCCTTTTAGTTCACAGCCTACACTCAGAAGCAAATTCACACAACTTCCTTTCATTTTATGATAAAACATTAAATCCTAAATCCTAAATTTACCTAGATTCTTCTTTAACCTTGAATGAAAGAGTCCTTATCAGAGATTCAGTATACAAATCTGCAACTTATATTCACTTACCCGCTATCTGAAACACTTCTTATATTGAAATCTCACTGCACTGCACTATCAAATATCTTCAGCCCAAAACTGTGGTTTTCCCCTTCCCTCACTGTTTTTAACAGAGTAGATCTAACTGAAAACGTAGGGAGTTAGGAACCCCTTAATTCTCAGAGCACTATGGAAGTTTCTAAATGGAGAACAGGAATTTTCATTGTAGCTATTGTAAAACGTCTGTGCAGGAGACTATAATAATTTTGAGGAATGTGGTTGAGGAATTAAGTAGAAACTGTTGCTGGCTTTTGCATATTCAGTATTTTCATGAGGAATCCAGAAGATGGTATAGGAGGAGCACTTCAGGCAGTACAAAAATATAACTAAAATACTTAAAAGGATGACATTAAAATTCAGAATGATCTTGAGAAATTAATAAGTGGATCTTAGACTGATAGAGTAAGTCTAAATGAAAATGCAAAGCCATTATTCTGTAGAAAATATCACCCAGGTATTATAGCCCTAGACTGAGGAAAACTGGAAAACAACTGCAAGATCAGGGAGCTACCTTATGAGGGAGGTTCAGGTAAGACATTAGAAGAAATTTCTTCTCAGAAAGAAGAAAGGGTGGTAATGCACTGGAACAGTCTGCCCACATAGGTGGTGAAGTAACAATTCCTGGAGGCTTTAAATAAATGTGTAGATGTGACACTGATGGTCTTTTAAAGGTCATCTAGTCTAACTCCCCTGCAATGAACAGGGACACCCACAGCTACATCAGGTGCTCAGATTCTTCTTCAACCTACTTTTGAGTGTCTCCAGGGTTGGGGCATCAACCACCTCTCTGGGCAACCTTTTCCAATATCTGACTATCTCTGTCATAAAAGCTTTCTATTTTAAATCCAATATAAATCTCCTCGTTTAGTTTGATTTGTCCTATCACAGCAGATCCTGATAAGATCCTGTCCCTCTTCTTTCTTATTGACCCTCTTTAGTTACTGAAAATACATCGTATTCTCTTTTTTATTTTCTTTAAATCTTATCAGCAGTTCAGGCAATTTTCCTACCCAGGGTTTGTTGTTTTTTTTAATTATTATTATTATTTTTTTTAATATTTTTTCATTTTTCCCCACCACCTGAGAAATGGAAAACTAAAAGAAACGTCATGTGGTTCACTCCTCACCTCCATCACAACCCCAAGTACTCTGATCATGCCTCTGACCAATTTATTATGCTCCCTAATCTGTAGCATTCAAAAGCTTTCCTACTATAAAAGCAATATAATTAAATCTGCCCTGCACATTTTGTTCTTTCACCCACTCAGTATCCAGAGTGAGATCTAGGAGCAGGATGGCCCATATGCTTTTGTGAGAAATTTTTTCCCCCAGAGTGCCTGTTTCTATATCTTTCTGTTAAAGAAGATAAGTTGTTTGTGTACATGTCACAAATAGGGTAGATTTGCCTTAACCCTTTATATATCAAGCTCTGTGTCTCACAACAAGGTTCCCATCCTACTGTTATCATCACTTTGCATTACAAACTCTCTCCTAATATCCATAGCAACAACTGCCTTGTCAATCCTACAGTTTTGCAAGTTCTAAGGCCTGAAAAGGCTATTACAACATCTTTTCTGGATTCCTGAAGAATACAAGCCCAGTAAGTTTCTCCTGTTTCTCACATGGCAAATGCAAAATGTGCATCTGTGAAACATGCCTTCCAGAAAATATACCTGTAAAGCTTAGGAGGATGGAGCATTCACTATGAGCCTCAGTCTTGTTTAATTCTTATCCTGTATTTAAGAATTTGTATACTGTTTCCAACCTTAACTTATATGGTATTTGCTTCTGGGCTCTGTTTGTTTGTTTGTTTTTTAAACTTTCTCCACTTAATGATCCCTTTAGTACATAGAATTTCTTGTTATGAAGATGTTTATGTCATGATAGAGTCATCTCTCAATTGTCCAATTCTAAGATAAACTGCTTGAATCCTCTAAGACTGATTAAATAAATATTGTAGTGTGCACACACGCAGACAACTGAAAAGCACAGTCTTCCTCAAACATCCAGAAAAATCATGTGGGTACTCAAAAGTGAACACTTACTGGAAAATGCAGTAATAATAGAATCATTAAAGTTGGAAATTACTATTAAGATCACCTAGTATAACCATCAACCTATCACCATCCTAAACCTAAACCATACCCACTAAACTATGTTTCTACATAGATGTAACTAGTTGGATTCCAAACACAGAAGATATCCTAATACTCGAAGGGTAGTTCTTCAAAAGACAGCTGAGAGGGCAGATGTGAAATAAGGATGAAACTTTCAGATACAGATTTCTGACAGTTACTGAGAGTGAACAGTTTCTGTTCAGAAAGTAAATTCAAAAAGTGTTGCTTAAAGAATTGATATGGAAAGGCCAAGTGTTATTTATAGTTGAGTAGCCTCCATAAATGGAACAAAACTGCGCAGAACTGTAGAGACTTCACTAATAAAGACTTAAATGTAACATTAAAAGAAATATCAGAACTCAAAAATGATTCTGGGATTAGAAGTAATTGTCAAGGAAAGTTTTGAAATTGTCATCAAAGGAGTTATTCCAGCCTTATTGTGAGCCTTCAAGATAATATAGCATGATAGAAAACTACAGGGAATGATTGAAAAACATATAAAATCCCATCAGAAGCCAGAAATCCATGCTTAGCTATTTTAGGCCGCATGGAACAAGTTTTCCTCTTTTGTATATAAATAGAATAATGATGATACAGATTCTAATGAGTGTGAGGAAGTCGCATTAAAAGTTAGTGTTCCCAGTGATCTGAAATAACATTTTTTATTTACAAAACCCAGCAAATCAGCAAGAAGTCTGGACAATTAGATTTGATGGAGATTGTTATTCCCTATTCCCCATGTGAACTGGGAATACTGGATTGAATCAGAAAATATATCTGATAATGTCACAGTAACGCCGTATCTGCAACTCCCCTACCACTGGGCATTGCAGTGTTGTCAGTAGAGAACCAGTGGGAACCTATCAACCACTGGAGATGACTGGGGGAATATTAGCTCTGCTATATAACAAGACTTGACTGAGGCTGATACAGAAAGGGATACTACTGGGTGGAAATCCTGCCTGGGAATTGTGAACAGAGGAAATGTACCCCTTGCTCAGAAGCTGACATTCCCAGGGCTGCCACCTGCCTTGTGGTCTTCAAGTAAATCACTACCAGTTCAGTCAGTCTTCATTCTTGTTGATCTTAACAGATGTAGCTGGCCAGTGTGATTTGTGAGCTATCAGGTACTTTGTACAGAAGGTCCTACATTCAGAAAAGAACCTCTAAGATCACATTCCCTGGCTATACCACATTTTTCCCCATAGGGTTGCAGGTATTAAATAACAGAAGCCAATTTGTGGGGTTTCATTCCCTAGGGAAGAAGAAACCTGTAAGATACTGTGTAAATCTGAAGAAAGATTTTTTCTCCCAGCATATTTTTCATGTTACAAGTACAGCAGAAGAAGAGAAAGTTAAGACAGAGATGTAATGAGCCGTGTGAAGAACACTGTCAATAGAGATTAAATTGATAAGGATATGAAATTCCAGATTCTCAGAAACTCTTCATTTCTATAGGAAAATATTTACCTGAACATTTCATGATGTTTTTCTCTTTGATGCGCCATGTTTTAAAGTTTCCTAGATATTTAAGTTATTTCCTAAGATACTTCCTTAGATATCCTTAGATATTTCCTAAGTTTAGCTTAGTGGGAAGGACAGATAGAAGCCATGTTTCCATTTGTATGATATGTAGGACATTAGGTAATGGTCTTAACTTGCCAAGGGAAGTTCAAGTTGGTCACCAGAAAAAATTTATTCTCAGAAGGATGGGTGAGAAATTGGAACAGCCTGCCCAGAGAGTTGGTTGAATCACTATTGCTGCAGGTGTTCAAGGAACGTGGAGATGGGGCAGTGAGGGACATGGTTTAGTTGTCGTGGTAGGAGTGTGAAACTGAAACTGAAAATAATGTTTTTCTTTGGTAAGGGCAATGGTGGGCTAATAAATAAGAGCAGTTTTTTCCCCAGACTTGTTTTTCCAGTGTTTATACTTCTTCTGTCCTTCAGAATTTTGATAAAGGTTTAAATGACAATTATCTTTGCTTTGAATCAAAGGTTTATTCAGTCTCCTACTATCTCTGATTACAATACTAGTAACATCTGGACCAATCGCAATCAATTTAAAAAAACCAGTAGGAATACAAAAACAGACCATTTATCTGATTACTTAAAATGGGACACATCTACCTGAATGCTTGATTAAGCTTTTAGAGAAACTGAAGCCACCTGTGTATATTCCTCAGCAGTAAGAATTGAGCAGTAAGTACCGCTGAATACCAGCAGAAGAGAAATTACAGAATTCTGGATGTTCCTGCAGCTTGCCCAAGGACAGGCAACCCTGTCCATGAAAGGGGTTTGAAACTGTATGATCTTCAAGTTTTCTTACAACTCAAGCCATTCTATGACTATGTTTTTATGACTCTATGATTCTATACTCCCAGAGTATCCCAGTAGTTCACAAAGCCATAGCCTTGGTTCCAAGACTATGAATAAGGCATAGCATTTAAGTAATTTATTGGATTTTAATATAAAAATTAGGAAATGTTGGTCATCTTCTTTCATTTTCTCACCTTTTAACATGAAGGCTTATCATTCGCTGCTTGGCAAATTGTTACTTTTAGTGTAATGATGCAGGCATATCAGTGAATTCTAGGAAAAATACATTAGGCATCCAAAGAGAGTATGATTCCCAGAATGGAAGTGTTTGCTGAAAATCAGGCTCTTTAGGGAATGATTGGACTCTTTCATAGGTTCAGTATGGAGAGGAACAAATGTGCCGAAACAAAGAGAATTAAAACAAACAAACAAAAAATAACAAAGCAAAACAAATATCCCATTATAAATAAAAATGATGTATTAGGAAGGAATAACTTCTAGAACTTGCTTAAAATATTTTCATGCACAAAAAGCAGGTCCTGTCCAACACCATGTGTTATTTACACAGATTTGAGGGCAGGATGAACAGATCTTTATCACTATTTATTTTTCCTATAAGGATTGAATTCACCATTAATTCACCACCTTTGTCTGCTTCTAGTCAATGCTCTTCACATATGTTTTACTTTTAAAACATGTCTGGATATGTCAAAGGTTACCTGAATATTTCTGTTTCCTTTTTTCACGTGACTGAAATGCATTCATTAGTCTTTTACCTCTTCCTTGTTCCTTTTCAAATCTTACATCTAAATCAGATTCATAGCAGAAAAGGGAAGGTAAAGTATTATTAATACTGATATTTTCCCACTGTTATTTCAAAATCTTATTGTTTATGAAGCATATTCAGACAAAGTAATGAGTGAAACATGGCTCTAGCCATTAGGCCTTTCCACTATTGCAGGAATAAAATATTTCAAAATGTTAGTAAACTACTCCATCTATACTTCTACAGGTTTCGGGTACTATGATGTTCCAGAAACCTGAAGACAACCTACACCATGGTAATAGAATTATTTGCTTGAAGCATCTCCCTTATGAGGAAAGGGTCTGTTCAGCCCAGTAAAAAAGAAGACTGAGGGGTGTCTGATTAATGTTTATAAATATCTGAAGGGAGGTGGGAGGCAAATGGATGAGTCCAGGCTCTTCTCAGTGGTGTGTAGTGATAAGACAAGGAGTAACAGCCTAAAACTCGAACATAGGAAATTCCATACAGACATCCGTTAAGAAATTCTTTATGATAAGAGTGATAGTACACTGAAACAGGTTGCCCAGAGAGGTTGTGGAGTATCCTTCTATGGGGATATTCAAGACCCATTCAGACAGCTACTTGTGTGACCTATTGTAGGGAACCTGCTTTAGCAGGGGAAATGAACTCAACGATCTCTTGAGGTCCCTACCAATTCCTAAAATTCTGTGATTCCATGAACTGTCTAACCTAAAGACATTTTAATCTCACCTTCAACTGAGATGAAATAATGTACCTGAAAACAGATGGAATAAACTAGCATAAAATTGCAATACATAAGTGGATACTAAAGTTCTATAATGTAATACACAGTACTTCTCTTGCTCATACACTTCAGCAATTAAACCCAAAGTAAGTGACCCTGTGAACAGTTAATAGTTGATAGGGCATTTTCCGTGTTATATGTTCCTGAAAGAGATTATGTTTGGTGAAAAAAAATTGTTTGCATACTTAGGAAACATCAAGAAAAATTATTGTGTGTGCATGTATGTCGGGGTTGAGAAGCAAGGGGAATCTGACAAAATCTAAGCTCCCTGAAACAAATTAGAACATTTTTTGTTGTTGCTATTTTTTAGATAATTAATGGCTCTCAGTTGCCTGCAGTGGTAGTTATAGCAATTATTTCAGCTTAGCACAAGTCTCTAATTTCATGCATCAATAAATGCTAGAACAGGGCACAATCACTATCAAGCATGGTCATTGTTTACAGTATATTCATCTTCATAAACACTTGACTATAAACAGAGTATCTCTCCATTGAGGTTTGCTTAAAAATATCCATCAGTATACCTTAGAAATACTGTAGGGAGAAAAACCAATACATCTTCTAGAAATTTTGAAAAACGAAATGTCAGTGTAAGCCATTCATCTTCCTCTAGTACTAAAGTACCCAGATGAAATAGAAACTCTACTGTGCTACTTCTTGTACACACTGAGCAGCATTCTTGCCCCAGTTGCAGAGGTAATGAACATGGGAGATAGGTGAAGGCTGGGAAGCGACTGGGAGAAACAAGAGAAATACAGACACTTAGTGGTAGAGGTAGGAATTAAAACCAAGTGTTCTTTTACAGACCATTAACGAAAACCATAATTTGATCTCCGGCATTGCAGGACATCTGAGAGAAGGAGAAATCTGTGGAAACTGTTGCTTTTTCTTAGTAAGTGAAGATGTTGTGGGATGTCCTCCCACCCTGCTGTGTTGGAAGACCTAACTCTACAAGTCTTCCCTACAAAGGAGTAATGAGGAAAATCTATGTCAGACTAGGAGAATCTCATACTGATAGTAGTGAGACACCATACAGGTACTTCAGATTCAGAAATGAGGTTTGTTCTTGTTTCCTGGTTAGACTTAGAACCATTGTAACATACTCAAGTAAGTAATCACAGAATCACAGAATTGTGGGAGTTGGAAGGGACCTCTAGAGATCATCTGGTCCAACTCCCTGGTAAAGCACCTCCCTAGACCAGGTTGCACAGGTAGGCATCTATGTGGGTCTTGAACATCTCCAGAGGAGACTCCACCACCTCTCTGGGCAGCCTGTGTCAGTGCTTCATCACCCTTACTGTGAAGAAATAGTACTTTTTACTATGAGTGTGCATCTCTGCATGGAACTGTTTCTGCACACTGCACTGGTAGGGTTTTTAATTTTTTTATTAATACAACCTAGATTGAAAACAAATTTAAAAGTGTGTTGAGAGGTATTGAATATTTCTTTATATGGGGTGTGAAGCATACCCAGTTATTTAGAAGGGTACTGCTAACAATACATTTCTGCTAATGGCTACTACAACAGGCCATCAGAAAATAGCTCTGACTCCCACCATTTTCCCATTTTATATTGAAGATAGCAGGTTAGCATTCTTTTACATTGTTCTAATGCATTGAAACAGTGCTCTTACAAGTACATCTGAATCACATTTTAAGATAATCTCCCCCTGAGTTCATTAGATTTACGCAAACAAACACAGTAAATATTTTTATATGTTCCTACTCATCCTGGTTTTAGCTGAAGTAGAATTAACTTTCTTTAGAGTAGTGGATGATGTAATCATGTTTTGGAAAATAGGAGAAAAATAATTCTGAATTGTAGCAGAACCATGTTTACACAGAGCCATGGATTTTTCACACTGCCCTTTTAGTGAGGAGACTGAGGATGCACAAGGAGACTGGGGGGACAGATCCCAAAACTGCCAAAGACATATTCCATGTATGACATCACATTCAGCAAAAAAAGCTGGGGGAGCTGGCCAGATGGGCCACCTCTGCTCAGGAATTGTTCAGCAGGTATTGAGCAATCACATTGTGCATCATTCATTTCATCTATTCTTTATTGTTATTTTCCTTTCCTTTTCTGTCCTGTTAAATGGTCTTTATACCATGAGTTTTAGCTTTTTCTGATTACCTCCTGAATCCCACTGAGGGAGTGAATGAACGGCTGTGTGGTGCATAGCTGCCTGCTGGGTTAAACCACAGCACTGTATCATTTGTCTGTATCAGGAATGTTACCAATTACCAGAGGAATCACTAGAGAAGGGGAAGCAGAAAACACTTATGTACTCATGTTTTCCTCCTTCTCCCCAAGAGGGGAAAAAAATATTTAGATGACATTTGTGATCATGCATAATGGCAGGTGAATTACATAAGGATTTAATTAAAACCTGAAAGTTAATTAATGTGGTCTATTGCACATTAAAGATCCTTACTCCATCTGAAAAAAAAAATAATAATAATGTAAAAAAGTAATTAGGGAGTGGTTTCTGGTGTGTTTTATCCTCCTGGGTGGTTTGCTGACATGTCATTTAAGTCATTCAGTGTTAAGCAAATAATCCAATGGTTTTGTACTTACTGTGATTATTATATAATTGTGACAAATTTAGCTGTAACAAGGAGATTCCTCTATTTCACAGACTTCTGCCCAACCAATGAATGGGTATTAATCTGTTGTTTTGTCAAATTCCTTATGTCCCTTAATGAAGTCATTTGTGATAATAATAACTGCCAAAAACACTGTAAACAGTTGCCTTCACCTAGCAATGTGGTCTGATAACAGATCATGCAGCTAGATAAATCTACCTTCCCGTTGCACCTCTGGCAGTTCTGTGTTATGTGGTTATGTGCAAAGCTGGCGCACATCTATTCCCAAAATATCATCAATTGGAACTCTAAATTTTTTGTGACAAGATTCTGTCTGATGATTGGAATGTCCACTGAGAGCCATGACAATTGCTTATAGAGACAACTCTGTGCACGTGGCAAGTATTCACTGAGCAATGCCTCTTGTCATTTTCTGATGATCTAGTCCTTGGAAGACTTCCAACCTCATCACTGATTGTGAATTTTACTGCTCACAAATGCATGGTGAGTTGTCATTTCTCTCTTTGGTTGCATTAATTCACCCTAGATTTCTTCAGGGGAGCCTTTGAGAGAGCAGTTTGTGTTTGCCTTCACAATTTGGAATATCAAATGTGTGAATGGGGACACACAATTTTCAGATTCATTAGTTTTTGCCTGACTGTTATTTGTGCTGCCTTTATTCAGAAAAAAAACTCTGAAAGAATGTAATTTTATTCAGTTCAAGCTTGACACTTCATGCCTTGCTGTCACCATATAAGAGCACTGTTCCTCCTTCCTGTTAATGAACCCATCCCTAAGCCTGTATTTCACAAACACATTTTCCTACATCTCTGACCTCCACCTCCCTACTTCATCCAGAATTATACCTTCCCTCTTAGCAACCTTGGTCCCTCCTTCACCTCCATCCTTTTCATGCTGTTATCTTCCTAAATCTGTACAGTACTTCCAGATGTGCCAGATGGTTTCCATCCAGCAGTACTCCAGGTCGGGAGCTGTTGACTGCAGGACTCCAAATTTGCAGATTTCCCATTTATCTTCAGTAGCTGAAATTGGGGCTTCTAGTATGAATGAGGTAGCAGTTATTGTGAGTCTGTTTTTTCTTAATCAGAGGAACTCTCAAGAAATCAAAATAAGAATCAACAGAGACCGTACCTGTTTGATATCTTAAATGGGTGCTCAAACTAAAGAGAAGTTGGAGAAAGAAATTAAGGAGGGATTTTTGGCACTCTTTATTTGTGTTGCCAACTAAAGAATAATCTCTGTTCTCTTTAAGTTTCAGAAAAAATGTTTTTTATTTTATTTTTTTTATTGTCTCTCATGCAGGAGTTTATAGTTCAAAATGATAGTTCTGTTCTCTGTAGACCAGCTTTTTCTTATATATATA
>VXAB01003108.1:0-45064 GCA_013399175.1 Odontophorus gujanensis | reverse complement strand
CAGCGGCAACGATCTGAGGAGGAAAGCTAATTTACTAAATAGATATCAGAAAGCAAAATAGCACAATATAATACAATATAATTGGAATTAAAGCTAATAAATCAAATAAAATGAGCAAGAGAGAGTGTCCGATAAACCGAAGGCCTTACGCTAACGCTGAAGGCAAGACGGCAGCGAGCACCCACTGCTGAGTCGATCCCAAAGGAAAGAGAGTGTCCCGTGACCACAGACAGTTTTTATCTCCCCCTCTGAGCGTAAATACGTAAGAACGCCAAGCATCGCAAAGTCCTCTGGGGAATGTAGTTCTTCTTCTCTTCTGAGACAGGTATACCTGGAACTATCGATGATCCATGGAGCTGGAACCTTAACTCTTTAACTCTAAATGCACCACATGATGTTATGATGTGGAATACCAGTACCAAAAATCATAAAACCATGACAACATCTTATTCCCATACAGTTAAGATGTATCCAGGACTAGCACTAAATCTCAAGAAGTTAAGGTTTTCCAGTTCTCACAGTGTGATACAGACTCCTTAAACTCAGAAACTTTGTTGTTGACAGTTGGATATGTTTGTTACATCGCCATTTTAAACAGTTATAATTCTGCAATACAGCAAGATGCCATTAAAGGTCGCACATGGTAGAAAGGTGCTGAAGAAAACTGAAGGCAGAAAGAGTATTGAGGGCAGTAATGGAAGTCACCACAGGTTGAAAAACTATTTTAGATGATTATGATCAAAATTCTGGCTCTGTCACTGCAACTTTTCCCAAGAAATTACTCTTGGCCTCTCAGACATAGGAAATGGGGGATGTGGTTTCATGGTCATAGTGGTGATGAGTTGATGGTTGGACTAGATGATATTAGTTGTATTTTCCAGCCTTCACAGTTGTATGATTATATGAAATGGGGTGAGTGGACCTTTGATATCATCCAGTGCAGTTCTTTTAAAGCTATATTTTCTTTTACTAGCTATCTGTGTGCAGCTTTGTCTGCAGTAGCCTTTCTTCCCTGTAGAAGCTGGGATACTGGAAGGTGATAGAAGGTTCTCAGGAGCTGGAGGACCAGGTCCCTGAGACAAACACTGAAGTTTTTTGTTCACACATGTTTAAATCACTTTACTGAACTGAAAAGATGGACAAGTAATTCTTGAATTATTGAATTGTCTGGTGACAGAGCAATTCTACATCAAACTGTGTGAGGTACATCGCTGACCATGGCAGAACAACATCAGGGGACCACTAGCAGGGATATCATGGCTAAGAGTTTTCCTTCTTTTAAATCATTAGGCTATAGAGATGGGTCTTGAATCTCTTGGCCATATGAAGATTTTTGGGCCATCTGTGATAAGTAACAGTGTTTCCTCAATAGCCAAGAAAGAACAAATTTCCTGGAGACTATTGTGATTTTGCTCAAGGACACACAGAATCCAACAAGCACTTCTGCATCATGTTCCAGAGCAGCTCTTGATGTTATTGTACCATACTAATATCTAAGAGTTGCATGCAGACCAGCTTCAGTCTCTATACCCTTGCCATACACTAGTATCTCTATAAATACTCCAGGAGGTCTTTGGAGGTAAGGAATGCTTATTAAAGTAATTGTTCCACAGGCCTAAAAGTCATCACCACAAAAATTCTGAGAAGGCCAACTGCATTCTGGGTTGCACCAAGAAAACCATGACCTCAGTAAGTTGAGAGAGATTATTCTGCTCCTCTACTCTGCACTTCCGAGGCACCACCATGAGTATTGAGTTCAGTTGGGGGGCCCCCAGCACTAGAAAGAGATGGAGCTGTTGGAGTAGGTCCAGAGGAGTGTTATGAAGATGATCAGAGGGCTGAAGCACTTCCTGTATGAGGACAAGCTGAGAGAGCTGAGGCTCTTCAGCCTAGAGAAGAGAAGGATCTGCTGCAACCTTGTAGTGGCTTTCTAGTACCCAAAGGGGGCCTATGGGAAAGCTGGGGAGGGACATTTTAGAAGAACATGTAGTGACAGGGCAAGAGGTTTTAAACTGGATGAGGGTAGATTTAGGCTAGATATTAAGAAGAAATTCTTTACTGTGAGAGTGGAGAGAAACTGGAACAGGATGCCCAGGGAAGTTGGCTCAAAACAAGAATTAGTCATAATCTTCTCATCTTTACCTATCAAATAGACACACAGCTCTTCTCAAGTGCAATGGTCTGTAAACTGTGCCAATTTGACTTCTGTTCTACTCCAAGCATGGTACAGAACAGAGAAAGAGTTGTGCTGCTTTACAAGTGGGACTTACTAAATTACACATGCCGAAACTCTATAAAAGCCGTATCAAACAAAGTCAGCGAGGGGAAAGAGCAAGAGCTAATTATCAGGCAGCACCAGTAAATCAAAAGAAGCAGCCAAATATATTTTAAAGTCAGATAATTAAGCTGCGGTATAGTAATGAGGGATTTCTGCCTTCATATTCAAGACATTTTAACCTGAGTTTAGAGAGAAAAGGCAGTGTCATATGTACATTACCTTTATTGCTTCATCTTCTAGTTAAGATGAAAAAAAAATCATAGCAAAATTATTCTTTATGGTAGAAAGACAAACACGCAAAGGGCAACTTGCCATCTGAATGTCTGACAATTTTTACAAGTGTGCAGTTCTGGAAAATATGTTGGGGAAATTAGACAAATTGTTTTATTATATGATAACATTTATGACACAGAGGATTTGTATCACAGCAAATCTGCTACTAATTCACTTAAGCATTTGAAAATATTTCTCCCAAAAAACATCAAATCTCCAAAAACCTGTGGATAAACATAGAAATTTTCATTAAATTCAAATAAACTCTTATGCCTCCACTCTCTCACTATGGATCATGAAACCTCATAGGAAAAGTCAGGAGAAAAAGGGATAGAGGTCAGAATTGGTCTTTTTTTCTTGTATATCATAGAATCATAGAATGACTTGGTTTGAAGGGGACCTCAAAATCTAATTCCAACTCACCACCATGGGCAGGGTTGCCAAGCATTAAATCAGCATCTAGATCAGGCTGCCCAGTTTATTTCTGTTCTCTTTTCTAGAAGAGTATACTACTAAGTCCAGGAAAGATCTGTTCACTCAGTATCCTTTAGGTTTATAACCAAGATGTCTTAAGATATTTACACAGGAATATATATCATTGCATTTTCTTACAAATGTCTTTCCTTTTTTTCCTTCTGAGTTTGTGTACTTTATGAGACAACAAGCCCTGTCTCCCCACAGCTACCCATCTTACATCCCAGGATAGAAATATCAAATGTGAATACTGAAATGTATGTATTGTAACACAAATCCATTGAAAATACAGTTTTAAGGGAAGAACTCAGAGCTCAAGGATGCACTGCTTTCAACAGTCTTTTACAAAATCATCAAAGAAAATTTAGCAAATGGCTTTGCAATGAAAAAAATAAGTGTTATCAGGAGGCATACAAATGACTAGATATTGGTTAGAAAACCTCTAGAGTTCTGTTAGCAGTTACTACCAAATTATGTTTATTTTTTCCCTTCTATAGGATATATTCATGCATAACTGAGAATCTTTAGAAATGTGTAAACATTATGATATTTGGAATAAATCAAGCCAGAACTCCATTATACTTGTAATGCTAAGATTCATATTAATGAAATCAGAAAGGTTACAGGAGGTGGAAGATTATATGTGATATGAATAAAAATACATACACTATTTTGTTTTCACAGTAACCACATCAGATCTCTAGACATTCTGAAAATAAGAAGCAGACCTTCAAGGAGATTTTAATAAATGCTTTGTGTGAAATGTACTCTTAATGAAATGCCTTGTAGCCTCAAGAAAACACTGTGAAAATGAAGGTGGTTGGGTTTTACTATGACTGTGGGGGAGCATTTCTTATGGTAGAAGAAGCCTTCATCCTTCATTACACACAGATATCTGCCTATAATAAAAGTAATTTCAGATTTCTATCACTGATAACTGAATTTCAACCCTATCTTTGCTAGCTTCAGGGTGTTGCTTTAAAAATTAAGTCAAAAGAAATATCTTGTAAAAGAAAAAGGGGGAAAAAAAGGAAAAAAAAGGAAAAGGAAAAGGGAAGAGGAAAGAAAAAGAAAAAGAGAAAGAAAAAAGAAAAAGAAAAAAGAAAAAGAAAAAAGAAAAAGAGAANGAAAAAAGAAAAAGAAGAAAAATGAAAAGGAAAGGGAAAGGGAAAGGGAAAGGGAAAGGAAAAAAGGAAATGGAAAGGGAAATAAAGAATAGAGAAAAGAAGAATGTCCCCATCCCTCAACACACTCAAAGTCAGGTTAGATGAGAACCTGACCTGGCTGATCTGGTAGGTGGCAATCCTGCTCATTGTTGTGGGAACAGAACTGAATGATCTTTAAGATCCCTTCCAACCTAAACCATTCTATGATTCTGTGTCTCTATTTAAATCTCTGTACTATTGTGACTTTAGCTGGCCTCCAGTTTTCCAGATATTTGGCTTTATGATCACTGCAAATAATATCTGGAAACCTGACCTTACATTTATTTTGTCTTCATTTAATATATATAGAAAAATGACAGCACCCATTTCCAGATTATCTGTCACAGAAAAAGTTAAAGGATTTGAAGCTACCACTGTGTTCAGGAACTAATAAATGAGCAATCAAATTGAACAGTTTTGTTCAGTGAGAAAAGAAATAAAATAAGTCAGTTCACTTAAATTTCCACGTTATAATGCATCTTTCTTTGTTGTTTAGTGTTCCTGGGCAGTTTGCAGAATCACAGATTTTCTGAGGCTGACAGGTACCTTTGGAGACTTGCCATGAGCAGGATCATTTAGAGTAGAGTGCTTAAGGCCTCTCCAAGATGGAGACTCCTCTTATTGTAGAGTCACAGAATCATAGAAACAGAAACAGAATGGTTTGGGTTGGAAAAGGCCTCACAGACCACCTAGTTTCACCCTCCTCTCCAACGGGCAGGCTTGAAAAACACCAAATCAGGCATTAGACAAGTTTGCCCAGGGCCCCATCCAACCCAGCCCTGAAAGTCTCCAGTGATAGGGGAATCAATCCATGTTTAATTAATATTCTATTTATATGTATTTAAACAAAATTTCCTATATTTCATCTTGTTCCTCTTGTACTATCACTTCAAATTACTTCCCTAAACAATGGTTTTAGCATGTAAAATGTGATCAGTATTCTAAAGTGAAGACTGCAGTTCAGTCTTTGCCAGTCTGGACTACCACTTTTGAAGAATGCCCTCTTTGGGGGCTTTTTGTCTACTTCCTGAGGATATATATATTTTTTTCATCTACATTTTATAAAGGAAAAGGAAAAGCTTGGTTCTGATTCTTGAATTCCTTTCCTCAAAGTAAAAGCCTGAAGAGGAACTAAACAATCTTAAGTACAAAAGATCTTACTCTTTCCCAGACAATTCTGGGAAAGAGTCTAAACTTCTTTATCCAAAGATAAAAACTTCTTTACCCAATAAGACAGACACTGTTGACAAAGGCAGGGAGAGTTCAATGCAAAGAGAAGGATGTTGCAGCAAAGGGACTTGCTGAAGCGCTGTAGGAAATACATTACAGGGATTGCTTCCAGAGAATACTTTTATATCTAAATCCACTTCATTTGGCACTCCCAAATTTTGCTTTGCCTTCCAACACCACAAAGACTTTTTCTATCCACATTTCCATGAGATTTGTACTTCATGTCCAAGTAATGAAATGACTTTTGTATTCAGAAACTGCATACTGAAATCATTTTCATGACACAAGAACTTCTGGCATTAATAATCTCGATCTTCCTCCAGTCTTCTCCTCCTCTCCCCCACTCTTACCTCTGTATCAAGCTGCAGAAGGGTGCACCTGACAGTTTTCTAAACTTGTTGCTGATTATACACCAATAAAACATCCAACATTTTAAAAGTGGAAAAGAGAGAAATATTCCATCTTTGCTGCTGAACATAGGTTCTTGCTGTGAAATTACTATTTAAGCATGCTCAGGTAGTATCAGTACTCTAAGGATAGCTATTGTAAGCAATGGAGGAAATAAAAGGGTACATTTCCACACTTTAGCTCTAGAAGGTGATGTAGAGGAGAGGAGTTTAACTCAATGTCAGGGAAATTTAACATTGCCCATTAACCTAATGGCTTCCCTAAATAGTCTGAAAGAGATTATACAGCAGAAATTTTACTTTGCAGCAGAATACATATTGAACTTTCATGACAAACATTGTACTATGTACAAGCAGTTTCATTCACAGGTCATTAGGATAAAAAAGAAAAAAAGACAGGCATAGAAAGCCTTCTAATACACCAATGGTTACTTGCCCAATTGTCTTTCATATGAAAGTAGCCAGAAAAGAAGAAATTTCTGCTCAATTATTGTCTTTTAGCACTACCTCAAGTGGCACATTGCTGGTCTTAACCACTGCCCTCTCTCATCTTGGGGTGAGATCTCGTGTTGAGTTCAAGTTTTATTTTTAAACTTGGAGACTCCAGTGTACTTTTTAAATTTCAAGCAAGGGTTGATGTATGTGTGTAGTCACAATCCCAGGCAAAATCCTTATGCTGCAAATGATCACTATCACTGTTCCAGCTAAAGAGCAAAGGTTTTGCAGTGGAGGATGAGTTAAGGACTGTAATTAGCTTTGACGAGAGCTCAGCTTCTGCTCCTCCTGCTTACAACATTTTCATAGAAGAATTCATTGTTTAAAAACACCTGTGTGATAGACTATTGTTCATTACAGGGTAACATAACATCTTCAAGTTGGAGCCACTGTCTAGATGAAGGCGTACAAAACTCCATTTCAAAGTGTAAATAACAACTGAGAATCACAAGAAACAGAAAGAGTTGCATGCAGGAAAACAATATTCAAAGTGTTAGGATATAATGAACCCATGGAAAATGAAATTAGAAGCTAAAGGAAAACTAGAGAGAAATGCAGCAGTGAAAAAAGTAGACTATAAAGGGAGTGGGAGATGGTAGTTAAAATGAAACAGACAGCAATTTAAAGATAGTTTAAAGCTCCTAGAAAGTTGCAGGAGAAAAACATAATAATGGTAGCAAAAAAAAAAAAAAAAGGAAAAAGAAAAAAAGGACAACTAATAACACAAAGCAGGAGATGTGGGCATAATATTAATGTATTAAATGTAATTACATATTTTCACTCTGCATAGAAAGAGGGACCACTTCCCTAGTAATATCACATACTTGAAGATTTTTCCCCATAGTATTTCTGCCAAGGACGAGAACTGGAATCTGAATTCTACTTGTATTTGTGAGCCGGATAATGAAATTTCCTAGTATCTTTTAAAACTTTCCCTCTATCTTCTTTGGGAATATCTCAGATATTCACTCCAGCACTACTGCTCTTGATCCTTCCTCTGGTCAAATTTTAGAAATCAAAAGGATCCGTACTACGGTTTTGAAGGAGAGGTTGCCATTACCACAGTAGCGCACAATTGAAAAACTCACATCTGTTTTTTGCTGTCCCTCTGTTCTCTATTCTTTGTTGCAGACCTTCCTTTTTGTTTGACAGTACTTACACACAGGAGAGCTCATATATCTCCACCTAGATTTGATCTTTTCAGTGCTGAGAAGAACTTCTTGCTGGATAGAAAACAATTTGTCAAGATTCTTCTTCTCTGGAGAGAAATCGGAAACTTTTTAGCTCTCAGTCCATATAAGTGGACTCCCAATTAAGCAATGGTCTAATGTCTCAGCAAGTGTTGAATACAAATTCCAAGAAATTCAAATTTAATACTTCTGAGCTTTCTAGGTACTTTCATGTACCTTTCTGAGATGGGGAATAGATAGGACTGGTGTGTGGAAACTACCACATAAAATGTCCTTACTTTACTTCGGGAAAGCTCTGTTCAATGTGAGGCAATAAAATAACATACACTGATTTTTCAAGATATTTCACATACTATAAAAGGGTTGTTGTTCCAAAGAGTATGAAAGAAATCTGGGAAGATGGTTATGTGAGTTGAGCAATTTCCCACCAAGAATGCTGTAGGGGTGAAGGATGTCAAGGACTGGAGAACATAAAATTTATATCATGGATTACTGATGGTCTTCCCTGTCATAAACAATAAACTAACTAAACTTCATTGTTGTAGCCTTCCAAGCTCATACTTTTATTAGACATCACTGACAGTCAACAATCAAAAATGAAGTGACTGAAAATTGGCCCAAGAAGCAGACCACATCAAAAATTTAGTCTGCAAAAAACTGACAGGTCAGGCTGATAAGAAAGAGTTAGAAAACTGTCAAACTTAACCACAGCTCAACTCAACACATTCAAACTAATCTGCCCCAGTGATCCCTGTGTGGTATTTCCTATGACCATGTCTCATTGACTCGGGAGTCCTCTTGTTCTGAATGCTGTCTGTGTCTTCCTTCCATTTGTCACTTTGACAACAATTTAAATTAGATTAGGCATGAATTAACATACAAGAAGTCCAGGAAATCATTAGGTACAAAGTGTTTCTGGTGTACAGGATTAATTTAAAGTACAGCTGTATATGTGCCAATGTAATTAACAGAGTGATCCCATAATGCCAGTTAGTACTTTCCTCGAGTAAGAATTTTATGCTGTTACATTTCAGTGTGGAAAAACTAATTTACTATGTGTCCGCAACAGGCAACAATAAAGCTCATATTTGTTTACAAATAAATCTTCTGAGGAAATTAAATGTTTGGGAAATTGCAGGTAATGCTCTTCCATCGTGTGCATATCGAGGACCATGAAGCAGAATAGTGCTAGAAAATATTGAACTGGTATTGCTGCATATTAGTCATAGGTTGTGGCCTATGACAGAGTTTGGGAGGTAATGCTGGAAATACAGAGTGAAAAATGGTTGCAAAATATTCTGCAATTCCAACTAGACAAATACCCATTTCACTTGGCAAAACTCACTTCTAAATAAGAGGATAGAAAAGACTTCAAATAAAGTACACACTAAGTCCTGCCACAGCTGAGACATTCATATCATAAAATCATAGAATATCCTGAGTTGGAGGGAACCCTTAAGGATCATTGAGTCCAACTTCTGCCTCCATCCAAGACCACCCAAAAGTTAGACCACATAACTGAGGGAGCTGAGTTAACCAAATACTTCTTGAACTACCAGCTTGGAGCTCTGACCACTACTCTGAGGAACCTGCTTCAGGGCCCAACCATGCTCTGGTGAAGAACTTTTTCCTGGTATCCAATTGCCATTCCCTGTGAGGAGGTATAGGCTGCCATAAGGCCTTTGATCAGCCTCCTCTTTGGGCTGAACAAACCAAGGGTTTCTGCAACTGCTCTTCATATGCCTTCCCCTCCAGATCCTTCATCATCTTAGTAGCCATCCTTTGGACATTCCCCCTTTTAGAACTGTAGTGCTAAAAACTGCACCCAGTAGTCAGTTTAAGCCCATATCAGTGCAATGTAGAGCAAGACAGTAACAACCCTAGAAGCTTTATTTCCCCAAAGCTTAAAGGACCTTCTCTTTGCTTTATAGGAGTTGAACCTCCTCCATGGTACATAGAAGAATCATCTTTACCATGAAGACTGTGTTCTCCATAAGCAATTTTGCTGGAAAAGGAGATGTAAAGAAACAATCAGAAAACAGAGCTCTGGAGAGAATAACTCTGAGAAATAAAGGTCAGCATCTCTGTGTCACTGGAATTAATAACCTCAGTCCTGTATGGAAAGAAAGGTTCCTATTTTTGGAAAAATTGAGCTCCTTTACAGGGTCAGCAAGTTGTTATGTTACTTACTATTATGTTGCAAGCAATATTTTCTTTATGTTACATGTTACATTCATCAGTCGCTGAAAAACAAAGGAAAATTCCTTGAAGCAGGGACTGGGAGTCAGCTTTCCTCATCTGAAGAGACGTGGTCATTTATGAACGAAAGGGGCACCTTCATTTTTGGGATTTTTCTCTCTGCCTCTCTCTCATGCAGAAAAAATACTGTTGGATTTTTTTTTTATTTTTATTTTTTTTTCTGCACAGTGAGGATATTCTTTCACTTCGTGTGAGGATTAAAAAACCCTCTTGGGTCAAACTCATATCTCTCCCTGACAGCTCCAACTTAGCCCACCTTATAAGATGAAGGTTTTTCTCTCTTCAGCTTAAATGGGCCAGAGCCACAAATGCGCTTTTCAAAATGTCATCCTGTTGTTGCCTGCTGGACCTGTTTTGAGGAATGTCAATCACAATTTAGAAACTTAAATGGAGGAAAACCTACTTCATAGCACCCAATTTTTCCCAGGTGTTCTGATTAGGAGAGGTACACTTGAAGAAATCCTATCAAATTAACTGTATTTCCTTCTTTGATGTTTCTACAAGAACATCCTAAAAAAGCAACCAAAAGCTCCCAAAAGTTCACACCCATGTAACATTTCCTTATCATTATAGAGTCTTCAATCTAAAAATAAAATAAACTGCCTAATCTTTTTGTCCTTTTATCTTTCCTCTCTGATTGGCTTCACATGCTCTGTGAACAGTATGGCTCTCCTAAAGATTTTGCAGAGCTATTTCTTGCTCTTGCTTTTTGCATGTCACAGAGCCAGCTGCTTCCCAGTTTAATACATCATCTCAAGGGTTTTGTTACTGAGATATGCCACTTCTTCTTTTATCTTATGGGTCTTTCTTTTCCTGATGGTAATGTCAATGCCTTAATACTTTATTTATGGAACAGGCTGCAGATAGAAAGGTTTTCTTGGCAATTAGTGGACCACACTCTTTTTGATGCCCTTAATTCCTACAAGGCTGTGCTAATAATCCACAGGATGTCTTGAGCTACCATAAGCTTAACAAGTCATGCAGGACATTTGAACATTATCAATCCAATTGTTCTCTCATGCAGATTTTCAAAGTTTATTTTGGTTTTCAAAAACTAACTGTTTAGGATTTTTATTATTATTTGTAATGAAAACTGAAAGTAGACACCTGCACCTACATGACAATGTCTTGCTGAAGTGTAATTAAAATAAACAGTTTGTTTCTAGTAGAACTTGAATTAGATCAAACAAGAGACACCTTAAGACCTTTGACAGCGTCTGAGTAGGTAAGCTTATGGAGTGTGAACAGATGATGTGGACTGAGAACTAGCTGGCTGGCAGAACTCAGAGGGCTATGATCAGTAGTGCAGACTCAAGTTGGAGTTCTGTAACTAGTGATGCTCTCCATGGGCAGGTGCTGCATCCGGTCTTGTTCATCCTCGTCGATGACCTGGATGAAGGGGTGAAAGGAAAGAGGAAAGCTGAATCCCAGTCCCTGAAAGTCCTTCAGCAAGTTTACTGGTAATATGAGGCTGTGAGAAGTGGCTGACACGCCAGAAGGCTGTGCTGCCATTCAGTATGACCTGGAAAAACTAGAGAGTTGAGCAGGGAAGAATCTGATGAGATTTAACAGGAACAAGTGTAGAGTCTTGCACATGGGGAGGAATAATTGCATGCATCAGTACAGGTTAGGGGATAACCTGCTGGAGAGGAGCTCTGAGGAGAGGGAGCTGGTTGTCCTAGTGGACAACAGGTTGGCCATGAACCAGCAGTGTGCCCTTGTGACCAAGAAGGGCAATGGTATCCTGAGATGCATTAAAAAGAGTGTGGCCAGCAGATTGAGGGGAGTTATATCTCCCCTTTTACTCTGCCCTGGTAAGGCCACATCTGTCTGGGCAACCCAGTTAAAAAAAAAAACAACTGGGACCTGCTGGGTAGAGACCAGCAGAGGGCCACATGTATGTTGAGAAACCTGTAGTATCCACTTTATGAGGAACGATTAGAGAGTCCTGAGACTGTTCAACCTGGAGAAGACTGAAAGGTGATCTTATCAGTGCTTGTATGTATCTAATGGGATGGATTCAAGTGGAGGGAGCCAGGCTCTTTTCAGTGGTGCTCGGCAACAGAACAAGGGATACTGGACACAGTCTGAAACACAAGAAGTTCTGTCTGAACACAAAGAAAAACTTCTTCAGTTTGGGGGTTACAGAACAGGCTGCCCAGATTGAATGTGAAATCTCCTTCTCTGGAGATATTCCACCTGGACATTTTCCTGTGTAACCTGCTGTACAGTTCTTTAGCAGGGGGGTTGGACTGGGTCATCTCCAGAGGTCCCTTTGAACTCCTACAATTCTATGATTCTGTGATTCCAAATTAGGCTGGACCAGTTGGATGAAAATGGCAGCATCATAAAATGGATTTAAGTTCAAGATGGAAGGCCACCTGTTTTCCAGTTAAACTTCCATTATTTCTTATTTATGCCCTTCTGGAAGGAAGATTTCTCCCTCTTATCCTGCAGAATATTTAGCATCTGTGGTTTGGAATGGAAAATCCATACCTTTAGATATTTCAATCACCTCATGATCAGTGAAAGGCACCTGGTTCTCTCACATCTAGTGTGAGTATACTCCTTCCATTAAAAGGAAAAAGAAATGGTTCCTCATCCCCACTCGAAGAAACCAAAACATGGTGACTCACCACCATACTTCGGGTAAAACTAAATTTAGTTTGAATTTTTCCTAAACTGAATTAAGGACTCAATATGGGTCGGGCTGTCCAGTTTCTAGACCAACACAACACGGGTTAATCATTGGACAAACAAATGAATCTGCTGTACACCTGGGCATTCAGAAGAGAATAAACATTTCTAGAAAATTTAGTGCTGAAAATTCTAATTTCTGCAGGATTAATTTTCCAAGTAGAATTTATTGGTTCAGGAACTTTTGAAGTGGATGGAATAAAGGCTTCTAAATTAATCTTAGGCACCCAAAATCCTATTTGTATCTTACTACAATCACAGGTGATGGCACTCTGAGTAACTTGCCCATGGGCACAGAATGTCATGGGGGCGAAAACCCCAAATCTCTGAACCATGTATGTCCCTTTAATCAATGGAACAGCCTTCCCACAAACTTTAGAGACAAACTGAATTTGCACATGCTGTTTTGCATGGAGACTCCGAATTCCCTCTTGCAGGTAGCCAACCTCCACTCAGTGTCACCTCCCTACTACTCTCCTGTGGTTCAAACAATTGTGCTATTCTTGGAAGAGGTGCCTTCCTATTAAAGCACAAGTCTGTAACCTACAGATTGCTGAGAACCCTTGTGGAGTAACTCCCTTAATTACTATCTATATTTGTTCTAAGTATTTAACACAATAACACTACAGGTATTTTTAGCATATGCATGATAACAGATGGTACATACTGATTCTTCAGTGGTTTCTAGTGGCTTTGTGAAGCTGATTTACCCATATATTGCAATTAATGCCAAAATCATTACTGTAGTAGCTTCATAGTTACAGTACAAAACCTATGGTGCTTTTTTGAGGAACTATAAAATAAAATTCATCTCATGCCATTTTTAAGACAAATAATCCTATTCAAAATACCAAGAGACAGCAGCGCTCTTCATGGGGTTAAATGTAAAGGCTGAGAAGTTTTTTCCACTCTGTTCCAGAAACAGTTCCAAATCCAGAGAGGAAAAGTTCCTTGATGTCTATACCTATCTTCACAAAGAAAAGAGAATTCTGTTTATTCTGGAACTAGATCTTATTTAATACACCAGGAAATTCTTACTAATGTTTTGAATCAAATAAATTAGGAAGAATAACCAAAGCTAAAACAGTGAATAAAAAAGAGAAATCAAATGCAAACTCTGTGCTCCCATTCCCTCCTTTAAGAATTCTGTCACCTACATATCCCTGAACAAAAGAAAATTTTTTTTTTTTTTTTTTCTGTGTCTTTGTATCCACCCACACTTTGTCTGCTGTGGGTTTTTCAGGAGGAAGATGGGGGAACAAGTTCAGGCACAGGTTAGACTTAGGTCTCTCTGCTCCTGTCACCTCCAGGATGACTGCAGATTAGTTGAAATTTAATGTGATGTATCAACTGCAGTTCTATTCCTTATGTTAAAAGACTACATGGCTTTTCTCAGAAATTCTTCCTAGCCACATGACATTGCCTTCAACGCGCATAGCCTATGCAGAGGTAACAACGCTGCAAGCAACACACCTTCTCCTTCAACACTTGAGGAAAATAACAGTGATAGATTTTCTTCTAGCCTTCCCTAAAGGCTGACATGAGTAAATATTTAAGTCCACAATGTGGAAGAAAGCATGCTTTGAATTCTGATGTAGCCACTCTTTAAAAGTAATGTAGACACTACTACCACACCATCCATTCACAAAGATTATGTTGAGCATGTTCTAAAGCTAGATCACAACAGCATAGACCACAGAAATTGTGGTCTACAGTATGTGCCTATTTCATAGGAGGTAGCATTTATCTACACTTCTAGTTAAAAAGACTTGAGTCAGGGTCTTTTTGGAGGTTTGTGTCTTTTATGAGAGAAGGTATAGGATGTGATGAACTGCCTCCTGGAAAAACAAGTGTCTGTTTTAAAGCAGTAGCCTGAATCATGGAATCATATAATGGTTTGGGTTGGAAAGGACCTTTAAGATCCATCTAGTTCCAGCGCCGCTGCTATGGGAAGGAACATCACCTGGGAAACAGTCCTTCAGGGCATAGGAACAGAACAGAGCTGGCAGCTCTTTAAGAATACTCTTCTGCAAGTGCAAGAACTCTCCATCTCCCAGCAGAAGAAATCAAGCAGAGGAGGCAGGAGGCTGGTATGGCTGAGAAAGGACCTGCAGCTTAAACTGAGGGAAAAGAGGGAAATGTACAGGAAGTGGAAGCAGGGTTGTGTAGCCTGGGAAGAATACATGGATGTCATCCATGTGTGCAGAGATAAGATCAGGAAAGCCAAGGCACATATGGAGCTGAACTTGGTGAGGAATGTGAAAAATAACAAGATGGGGTTCTATAGTTTACATAGGCAGGAAAAGACAGACAAAACAGATGTTCCACATCTGATTAATGAGGATGGAGAAATGTTTTCCTCAGACATGGAAAAATTTGAGGTGCTCAATTAGTGCTTTGCCTCAGTCTTCACTGGTGGCCAGGCTCCCCAGGTCTGCCAGTGGGTGAGGAGAGTGGATTCCATCCCACTGTAACAGCGGAAAACATCTGAGACCTCCTCATGAAAATGAATGCATCTAAGTCCCTGGGGCCGGATGACATGCATCCCAGGATTCTGAGAGATATGGCTGATGTGGTTGCTGAGCCACTCTCCATCATATTTGAAAAATCATGCCTGTTGGGTGAAATCCACAGTAACTAGAAAAAGGGAAACAATACTCCCATTTTTAAGAAAGGGAGGAAGGTTGAACCTGTAGGCCAGTGAGCCTCACCTCTGTGCCTGGGATGAGTCAGATACTCCTGGGTACCATGTTAAGACACATACGAAACAAACATGATCCGAGACAGCAAACACCTTCAGCAAGGGAAGAGTACTGCATCCAGGCCTGGGGTCCTCAGTACAAGAAAGAGACAGAGCTCTTGGAATGGGTCCAGAGCAGAGCCACTAAAATGATCAGAGGGCTGGAGCATCTTCCCTAGGAGGAAAGGTTGAGAGAACTGGGCTTGTTTACCTCGGAGAATAGAAAACTCCAGGGAGATCGTATTGTGGCTTTCCAGTACTTGAAGGGAGCATATCAACAGGAAGGGGAATGATTATTTACACGTTGATAGCAATAGGACAAGGGGGAATGATTTTTAACAGAGACAGGATATTTAGGTTAGTTGTTAGGAGGAAGTTTTTCACTCAGAAGTTGGTGACACACTGCAATAGGTTGTCCAGGGGGGTTGTGAATACACCATCCTTGGAGACATTCAAGGTAAGGCTGGATGTGGCTCTGGACAGCCTGGTCTAGTTGGCAACCCTGCCCATGGCAGGGGGTTTGAAACTAGATGATCTTTAAGGTCCTTTTCAACCCAGGCCATTCTACGATTTTATGGTTCTATAATCTCCCACTAGACCAGGTTGCTCAATATCCCATCCAACCTGGCCTTAAACACCCCCAGGGGTGGGGTCTCTTGGCAGCCTATTCCAGTGTCTCACCAAGCACACAGAATTTCTTCCTAATATCTAGACTAAAAGTAAAGAAAAATGTTTGACTCTTGTATGGAAAATGCTACGTAAGTTATAATTATTATTCATAGGTTATGATTAAAGAAAAGTTCACCAACCAACAGAAAACTGCAGTAGGGTGAATCGTTTTGAACCTCCTTATTTTTGGATAGGTTTGTCAAGCAGTTACAGTTGACATCTATGACAACAAGGTACAACCTCCCAGGCTTGGTCATGATGTCTTTTGGCATCATGAGTCAGAGTCCTGCTGTAAGGATGAGAACAGCATTTTAATTTGGATAACTGTCCAACTCTTCATCATTCTGGTCTCACACAGCTATGACTGCCTTGGGTAGATGAATTTCTCAAGCGAGTAGTATATTTTATTATCATAAAATGAGTGTAAGGGCATCTTGACAGTTCTATCAATTATTTACAACTCTTAATGATGTATACTACAGTATTATTTTGTGCTATATCACCACATGTATAAATATCACACACGAAGAAAATTAGATTTTAAGCCATTTCTAAGATGCTGATGATGTAGTATATTCTATTGTCTACTGGGACAGTGGTCAGTTTTATTCTTTATCTCCTTATTTCCTTTATTTCCTTATTTCTTCTATTTATTTATTTTTTATGCTGCAACAGAAACTGGCACTGTCTCTCTCCTTAGAAAAGTTACTGTGGAGCAAGAGAATTAAGTGTACCTTAGGAATTACAAATAGATTTTAGTATGCACATGGAACCAATGAAAATTCATCCAAGGAAATAACTTCATGCTTTACTTTTATTACCTTTGCAGAAATTGTGCACTGAGTGTTGTTGGAGTCCAATTATAACATTCAAAAGATAAAATTCACGAGGTTATTTTCATGCTGAGTCTCTATGGAAAATCATTCTTCAGGGGTATGCATCATATGGAGGGTCTCACAGTAAAGGGAGCTCATGTAACTTCCCCACTCCCACCTGCTCAGCAATTTATTATATGACATGAACCCCTCGGAGATACCTTACTGCTTGCAAATTCCCATTCTTCATTTATCTCCAATACTAATGAGCTTAAGAAGTTGTCAAGGTAATAAAGAACAACACCAACCAAAAAAACAACACCAAAATAAAATGAAACTGAATCAAAGTGAACAGTGAAAAAGAAAGGTCAACATGCAAGCTCTCTGTAGTTTTCCATCAATGTCAATATAAAATTGTTACATGCAGGTTTAAAAAAAAAATTGGATAGATATATAGAGGGCATTTAATACACAATTTAAGGGAAACCATTATTGGAGGAGAAAAAAAAAAGCAATGAGACTGAGTGCTCATTATTTCTAGTTAATTAAAAAGCAATTTTTATATTTTATTCTTCTTATAGCTGAAGATCTTAAAGCACTTTACAAGCATTAGCAAATTAACTTTCCCATCATCCCAGGCAGAAAGTTAAACTTACAATCTGCACTGCATGCATGGAGAAAGAAGCTGTAGATTCTTCCTTGAAATTCTTATTCAGACAGATAGCCACACATTAGTTGATGTAAATCATTATGATGACTTCTATGATTCTATGGCTCTATGATCATTACACATGACAGAGCTGAATATTCAGCCACAATATCATAGGATCATAGAATCACAAAATACTTTGAGTCGGAAGAGACCTTTAAAGATCATTTGGTACAACTCCCCTGCCATGAACAGGGACACCTACAGCTAGATCTAGTTGCTCAGAGCCCTAATCTTGAATGTTCCTAACCAGTCATGAAAGCTACAAACATATTTTAATTCTTATTTTTCATCCCTAGAAGTAGAACTAATATATGGCTTTTTTGTTTGTTTGTTTCTTCAGGTAAACTTTGATATTAAGATGCTACACATGTGTATGTAAAATATTCTAGTTACCATCCACTTTTGTCAGAAATTTCAGAAGATTAAAGATAGGAAGGTTGCTCCAAAAGTAATGCATCCTATTTTATTATGTTGGTTTATGACAGTAGAGGCATATATTGGTGACATATGACAGCAAAGGCTGAATTTTCCAACTAATATTCTGTTGTATTTTCTAGCCATACAACAGATGGCAGCAGAGGGACAGTCTGACAGAACAGCAGCGACATGAAAATGCATATGAAGCAAAGGTGTGGAATTGAATTCCTCCATGTAGAAAAAATTGCACCCATTGACATCTATCAGTGCTTGTGAATGTTTATGGAGACCAAACAGTAGTTGTTAGCACAGTGAAAGCTGGATTGTGTGGGCAATGAAGTTGGTGATGTGTCTGGAGCACGGGTCTTACAAGGAAGGGCTGAGGGAACAGGGATTGCTTAGTCTGAAGGAGGATCGGGGAGACCTTATTGCCCTTTACAACTTCTTGAAGGCAAATTGTGGCGAGGTGAGGGTCAACCTATTCTCCCACATAACTCGAGACATAACTAGAGGGTATGACCTCAAGTTGAACCAGGGGAGATTCAGGTTGGATGTTAGGAAACATTTCTTTGAGTGGTCAAGTGCAGGAATGGACTGCCCAGGGTGGTGGTGGAGTCACCAAACCTGGACGTGTTCAAGAAACATTTAGATGTTGTACTGAGGGACAATGTTTAGTAGAAAATATTGGTGATAGGTGGAAGGTTGGACTGGATGATCTTACAGATCTTTTCCAACCTTGGCGATTCTATGAATCCATGATGCCATCACAGATGCCGTGAAACAGCAGGTCACCTCTGCTGGAGCAGATTTTTATGAGCGTATGCAGACTCTTGTTTATTGCTGGCAAAAAATACATAGCTAATGATAGTGTCTATGTTGGAAAATAATGTTTTGGTTCTGAGAATTTGCTCTATCAAATAGTATTATTGTGTTCTCTGTATTTGTTGGAGACTCAGTGGAGATGCATATGAGGCATCACTTTCAGAGTGATCTATTTATTTTTTTTTTTATTTTGAAAAAAAAAAAAGAAAAGATAATTGTATCATTAACATATTAATAATTGTACACAATTTTAAAATCACAAGGATACTGCCCTTGAAAATTTTCAGGCTTTTCCTTCAAGACCAGGAAAACTTTCATAAAAACACAAGTTGATATAAGCAGTGAAAACTTTACTGAAATTTAAATTTATATCAAAGTTCAGACATAAAATACTTAACTAGCACTTCCAAGAACAGTGAGTGTTTGCACAGATATGAATTAATGTGACTTCAATGAGTGGCAATGGCACCATTTGTAGCAGATGCACAGCAGAGATCAGGAACTTATTCTTCACACATGTAATGCTCTGCTTTTAAATGTAGAATCAAACTTTCACATACTGAAGAAAGGATAATCTATAAAAAAAAAAAAATTTCATTTTTATCTTCCAGCTCAGAGCAGCAGGGGAGAATTTTGTTCATTTTCAGCATCCCTTTAGATATTAAAATAAAGAAGAAATAAATAAGATGCCTTATGAGACTAACATGAACAAAGATTTTTTTTTTTTTCCATAGTCATTATTAAACAAATAGTCTACTGTTGGGGAAGATACTGTCTATGAATAATGAAAGGTCTCCTTTTTTATTCAATTTCTAGATACCTTGTGATTAAAAGTTGGTTGTTCATGAAATAATAATAAAAAAAACTGCTGACACTGTAAATCAAGCAGAACCAATCTTCTGCTTTCCCAGGCGTTACTATAAGAAAATTAATTCTCTGCACCCAGGAACAAGTCCTCTATCTCAGAGTAAATTGATAAACTGTGTTTCAGCTTCTGTGTAATTAGGAATAATGGCTCCTATTCTTTTGACTGAATGTCAGAAGCAGAACGGATGAGTTACCATTGGCTGTTGGCAGGATTCATGCCCTGTATTATCACCAACTTGTACTTCTTTACCATATGAACTCAAATAAGGTGAGCAGGATCTTTTTGTCTGGCTTGACCTTCACCAGCCTCTGCAGTTCCCCAGGCTATGAGACAAAAGAGAGAGCCAACCTATTTATATCAAAGGGAAAGCCTTTTGTCTTGGTTACCAAGATATGATTAGAAGGCATGATTACAGAGACAGCACGATGCTGCTACCTCCTTTCCACTGTACAACATGCATTCATGCACTGGATGAGCAATGAGAGGTATCTGCTGACCTGTAACCTCACCTTGTAGAGTGCAGGTTCATAGGGCAGAAGAAAGAATATGGGATGGTATTGCTGATGCACAATGTTTGGTTGAAGTGGGATGGAAAATTGAGTGCTCCATTCAGTTTTTGTGGTCTCAGAAATATGTCCTGACTTCTGGCACTTACGTGTGTGAATATTAAGGTAGACAGTGAGGAATCCAAACTGCCTGCATTTCATCTTGAAACATCCACTTCAATGTTTGCACCCTGTATGATGTAGTCACTGACCAAATTAACTTGGCTGATTCTTCAGACAAAACTTCATGAGCCCTTTGAATTATCAAAACAAAAATATATCTTGCCCAGTTCATCCCTTTCATCTGCAAATCTATTTTATTTTTTTAATCAGGAGAAGTAATCAAATTTTGCCCAACATAATTTGTTCTTGACAAGCTGAGGCAGCTTTCTCTTTCTGTATCTGTTCTCAGAAGGCTATTTTAGCAATCAAAAATAAAGGACTTCCATAACTCTAGAAATGAAAGCTTAGCATTTGAGGAACATACGGTAACAAACCCATGAATTCTAAATAAGATTGAGGTTGTAAATCTTCACTGAACCACTCAGTTAGCTAGTAAATTTCAGCATGAGCACAGGGAGTCCAGACTGGGTCTTTACATTTGAGTTTCTTTGTAATATGGTAAAGCACATTTAGGGGACTTCTTCAACCCACAAGTGCCTTGTAGGTAGTAATGGAATGTTGTAAAACTTCAAGGTGTATTTCCTACTACATTTAGCATCAGGTTTTCAACCCATCTTGATTTGTAGATTCCTGAATGTTTTCCACTAGTACTTATATAACTTTAAGGATGCCTTAAATGTAGATTGTCATGTGGCAAAAACCAAACTGAAACCTCAAGTATCTATTGATTTTTAATGTCATTTCCCATTGATGTCTTTAGATATGGACCCTTAGAATCTATCAACCAAAATCTGCAGTAGAATCACAGCATNCCTTTCCACTGTACAACATGCATTCATGCACTGGATGAGCAATGAGAGGTATCTGCTGACCTGTAACCTCACCTTGTAGAGTGCAGGTTCATAGGGCAGAAGAAAGAATATGGGATGGTATTGCTGATGCACAATGTTTGGTTGAAGTGGGATGGAAAATTGAGTGCTCCATTCAGTTTTTGTGGTCTCAGAAATATGTCCTGACTTCTGGCACTTACGTGTGTGAATATTAAGGTAGACAGTGAGGAATCCAAACTGCCTGCATTTCATCTTGAAACATCCACTTCAATGTTTGCACCCTGTATGATGTAGTCACTGACCAAATTAACTTGGCTGATTCTTCAGACAAAACTTCATGAGCCCTTTGAATTATCAAAACAAAAATATATCTTGCCCAGTTCATCCCTTTCATCTGCAAATCTATTTTATTTTTTTAATCAGGAGAAGTAATCAAATTTTGCCCAACATAATTTGTTCTTGACAAGCTGAGGCAGCTTTCTCTTTCTGTATCTGTTCTCAGAAGGCTATTTTAGCAATCAAAAATAAAGGACTTCCATAACTCTAGAAATGAAAGCTTAGCATTTGAGGAACATACGGTAACAAACCCATGAATTCTAAATAAGATTGAGGTTGTAAATCTTCACTGAACCACTCAGTTAGCTAGTAAATTTCAGCATGAGCACAGGGAGTCCAGACTGGGTCTTTACATTTGAGTTTCTTTGTAATATGGTAAAGCACATTTAGGGGACTTCTTCAACCCACAAGTGCCTTGTAGGTAGTAATGGAATGTTGTAAAACTTCAAGGTGTATTTCCTACTACATTTAGTATCAGGTTTTCAACCCATCTTGATTTGTAGATTCCTGAATGTTTTCCACTAGCACTCATATAACTTTAAGGATGCCTTAAATATAGATTGTCATGTGGCAAAAACCAAACTGAAACCTCAAGTATCTATTGATTTTTAATGTCATTTCCCATTGATGTCTTTAGATATGGACCCTTAGAATCTATCAACCAAAATCTGCAGTAGAATCACAGCATGGCTTGAGTTGGAAAGGACTTCAGAGATTATCTAGTTCCAATTTTTGCTAACCATTGCTTATTAACTAGTTAACTGTTTCTTAGTTAATCACAGACAGAGATTCATAGCTTTCTTTTCCTTGTCTTTATACGTGACCTAAAAAGAAAAAGACTATGATATCATTACAAACTTATTATTATTATTCTCATAATAGAATCCAAACTACTTAAAAAATAGCCTTTCTAAGCAGTTTACGTGTATACCAAGATAGTACAAGATACCTGGAGCTAACAGGCTTCAAAAAGCTACAAACTCTTCTACATATCTAAATCCTAGGTTGACTACCTAAGATTGTTTGTGTAAACATTTGTGTAGCAGTGCTGAAATTCTAGCAAGATCTTTGGAACTTTTGGCGTTTCACAGCTCAAATTATCATAGAATCATAGAAAGGCTTAGAGGGCCTTAAGGGCCTCTGTAAGGGGCCTTAAAGAGCATCAAATTCCAACCCCAGTTATCAATTGGAGCTCTCCTGCTAGTCAGGCTACCTCATAGGCCTGTATGATTGTTTCTTATCAGAAACAGTGAAAGATCACAGCTGAAATCCTGCCTAATGCATTCAAACTCAGCAAATCGACTGATCAGAGCTGAGTGTTAGCAACAGCTTTAGTAATGCTTCTGTTCTATGATTTGTCTCACTTTGCATTGGTAGCAGAATCAGCCCTGTCTCTGACCTTAGTATCTCCATCTGGGGATTCAGATCACAGAGCAGATGAGATGGTTACATGGTGTTAGAGCTTTAACAGCTTGAACAAAGTTTCTGGAATCAGGCACGGATTTTATACATAACATACCTCAAAACACTGCAGATGAAGCCAATAATTTGAGAAGACTCTCAGGGCTCTGGGAACCAAAGTGTCCCCAAAAGGAAGATTTGGGGTGTGTCTTTGCATGTATAGTTCCATCAGCAAATGCATTCTACTGTGGGATGAAACAAAATTCTTAAGATTTNCCAAAATCTGCAGTAGAATCACAGCATGGCTTGAGTTGGAAAGGACTTCAGAGATTATCTAGTTCCAATTTTTGCTAACCATTGCTTATTAACTAGTTAACTGTTTCTTAGTTAATCACAGACAGAGATTCATAGCTTTCTTTTCCTTGTCTTTATACGTGACCTAAAAAGAAAAAGACTATGATATCATTACAAACTTATTATTATTATTCTCATAATAGAATCCAAACTACTTAAAAAATAGCCTTTCTAAGCAGTTTACGTGTATACCAAGATAGTACAAGATACCTGGAGCTAACAGGCTTCAAAAAGCTACAAACTCTTCTACATATCTAAATCCTAGGTTGACTACCTAAGATTGTTTGTGTAAATGTTTGTGTAGCAGTGCTGAAATTCTAGCAAGATCTTTGGAACTTTTGGCGTTTCACAGCTCAAATTATCATAGAATCATAGAAAGGCTTAGACTGTAAGGGGCCTTAAAGAGCATCAAATTCCAACCCCAGTTATCAATTAGAGCTCTCCTGCTAGTCAGGCTACCTCATAGGCCTGTATGATTGTTTCTTATCAGAAACAGTGAAAGATCACAGCTGAAATCCTGCCTAATGCATTCAAACTCAGCAAATCGACTGATCAGAGCTGAGTGTTAGCAACAGCTTTAGTAATGCTTCTGTTCTATGATTTGTCTCACTTTGCATTGGTAGCAGAATCAGCCCTGTCTCTGACCTTAGTATCTCCATCTGGGGATTCAGATCACAGAGCAGATGAGATGGTTACATGGTGTTAGAGCTTTAACAGCTTGAACAAAGTTTCTGGAATCAGGCACAGATTTTATACATAACATACCTCAAAACACTGCAGATGAAGCCAATAATTTGAGAAGACTCTCAGGGCTCTGGGAACCAAAGTGTCCCCAAAAGGAAGATTTGGGGTGTGTCTTTGCATGTATAGTTCCATCAGCAAATGCATTCTACTGTGGGATGAAACAAAATTCTTAAGATTTACTGCTTAGAGTAGAAGAAGGTTGTTGTGGGGTTTTCTTAGGCTGTGATAAATAAAAGCCCATTAAGTTTCTCCTGGTGTCTAGAAGAGATTGACTGATGTTGTACAGCATAATGAAAAGCTGACTAATCAATACTGTGCCGTTTCTCAATATAGCTATATTAATCGTACACACTGTTTTCATTTGTGTCTGAAAGAGAAATAAACAGGTGTGAACATCGATTCCTGCTAAATAACAACATTATGAAAGAACATTATTTAGGCAAGCCTCAGTTCCTTGCTATTCTAGAGAGTTAGCATTGCGTAGAGGCCTCTCCTGCTCATTACCCATGAAAATGAAGACTTGCTAGACATGATGTACATCATAATTTGAGAGAAAGGCAGTATTTCCATGTATCTGTGATGACTACCTGAGTGATTAGGGCAGGTCGCAGGATGGAAAATTGAACTATACCTCAGTGGGTAATCATGGCTTCTTGGCTGTAAGCACACCAATTCCAATCTGTAGAAAACCCAGCAACTTAAAAGTGAGGGTCTGCTTACCTCCAGAAGGCAGCATGATATAGCAGTTAGAGCAGCAATTACTGATATACTCCTTTCAACTCCATATTAGTGACTTTTGAGAAGTGTGTAGCAGTCAATATTTGTAATATGTACATGCACATGTATATAAAATTAGATGTTACATACAAGTCAAAAGAAGACAAAAGAAGGTGCCACAACTCACACTGATGCCTGCAGACATTTTATGGTCAGAGAAATCTCCTGAAAATATGTTTTTACTGGACCAGTCAAATGTCTTTCATTCAATGAGGGATTCGTGCACCTGAACCCCACATCAGCCACCAATAAATGAGCTTTTATATCAACACAGGCAATCAGGCTGTTGCTTCATCAGAAGACAGCTCCAGCTTACTACCCTCTCTCTGTGCACCAGATGGGTTCCAACTACTAAATCCAATGTGGCTCTGCCTCATTATCTGTCAGAGATGTGCAAGAAATTCATTATAGTATTTAAGATGTGAACTAGAGCTATACTTTGAAAATGCAGTCTAAGCTTCTTCTTATTTCCATTTTTCTGCCTTTGGGGAATAAAGTAAGCCTCTAAAGCCATTTATGCAAGGAGAATTCATAATGCCTAAATAAATAAGCCAGAATATAAATAATATAAATAATAGTAAATTATGAAAGAATAACAAATAGTGTTAAATATAAATAGTCCCTAATAAGCTAGGTGCTTGTCTAATGTCTATTATCATTATTCTGCTGATTTAAATGAGGTATACCCTTTTACACTGCTAGGAATTTGGCCAACACATTATATAAAAGGTAAAAGAAGTGCAAGGCAACATTATAATCAGACATTAATGAAGATAAAGATGGAATACAGAGGAGCAACTTCTGCAAAAAGGACCCTGCTGCCTTTAAATGCATTGACAAGAATCCCTGATGTATAGGTTCAAAAAAAGGTTCCCTACTTCAAACATGAAGTACTTGTACTTGAAAAATTAATAATGAGTTTGTGTTTCCATTGACTTCATGTCAATACCCTGTGGGGTGGTAAAACCATGCGGGAGAACCTTCTGTGCTGGACAGTAGTATCTGGTGGCCACAGCATCAATATGTCAATGAGCTGAAGAGAGAAGGGGAATGAAAAAGGGATTCAAAACTTTCCAGAATATGAGTACTTCGAGGCACAGACTGAACAAATTGTCCAGTTTCCAACAGGCAGACCATGATGTTCAACAGTTCGATGTTCTATGTACAAGACTGCCTGTGAGACTTCAAAGCCATCTGCCTAAGCCTTGGCCATAGCTATGTAGCTGTTGCAGGGGACAGATCAATCCTCAGACTGCTCTGGAAGCATGAAAGAACCAAACAAACCTTCCAGAAGTAGATATTTTGACAGACATTTCAGGAAGAGGTTTCAGGTTCCCTTCAGGCACAGAGCTACTTTTTTATGAAGGAAAAATATGAAACTTTTACATACATTTGCATAAATCTCATATATTCTTCCAGCCTTCCCTCTCTGACATTCAGACAAGGGGCACATTGTGTGCAGCACTCTGTATCTGATAAAGTTATAATTTATAGTGCACCTTTCCGTAGGACCAAATATTGTTGTAGGACCCCAGGATGTTTCAGGTGGGACGGGGAAATTCTATGTACAACTAGCTTTGCCAGGGATTCTTAGTCCTATTATTTAAAGTCTCTTGTGATTGACAGTATTCAGACTGACAGAAGAACTAATTAGTCTAAGGCAGCTTGGGAGTCTTTCTGCTGAATTCAGAAAGCTAGGAAGAAGAGACACTTGCCCTGTGCTGCGGTGATGGACTATTTCAGTATTGAGTCTGAGTCACAGCATTAAATTTCCTTTCCTGTTCAATGACATGCAGGTTCATTTGACAGTTATTTCTTGTTCTTCTGTATCAAAAGCTTTGTCAAGCTTTTCTGAGAAGACAGGTGTCCAAAATACGTAGTTTAAAATCAAGCTCCATGGAGTCCTGAAATTCTGGTTGGATGACATCTGAAAAAGAAAAATTTGAAATTTCTCAGTTACTCTCAAACTGTATAGCTTCAGCTCTCTTCCTGATTCTTCCCAGATGGCAGTTTTAACCTATGTCAATTAATTAATTTCCTGGGCATCCCAGGAGAGACACAGCTCACTGATTACTGTTATCTCTAAATTAGAAATGTGTAAACTGAGGCACAGAGACAGCAAATGAACTGCACAGCAAGGTTAAGATTGAGCAACTAGCTGCAAGGTCACTATGCCTTCACAGGAAGGAAGTGAATTTAATGACCACCTGCAAATCTGACCAAATAACTGATAAGTTGAAATACTATGCAGGATAAGATGGGGGCCCAAATCAACTATATTGTGGATATCATTTGTGTTAAGAGAATGTTACAAACAATTAGGAAAAGTAGTTCGGTTGTTTGTTTGTTCTTAGGAGAAGAATTTGAGGACTCTATTGTTTCAGGCACTTTACAATCTAAAGGAATGGTGATATAACTTGAAAAGAAGAGGTCAAGGTAACAAGAGAAGAAAATGTGAAAAACCAAGAGTAGATCCCAGAAGTCTTTAATCTCCCCAGAGTACAAAGGACTGTTTGGAGCAAATAAGCTCCCATTTTAAAATTAAAATAACAGTTATCTACAACAATAATTAAGCTACTATTTCTGCACTAGTGTCATCTTCAAGAGCAGCCCTACCCTGGGAGTCAAGAATAACTGTAATTGACTTATGGTGATACTTGACATAATCACAATGGCTGACCTTAAATGTTGTGATCTGTGATTTTATATCCTAGCCCGTCCAAAGAGCCTTTTCTCTTGATCATCTACACCAAGTTGTAAGTCATCTCACCTTTTATCCATGCATAGGTGATTCTAACCTAAGAAAACTAAGGTTTAGAAGATGTAGAAATGGTGTGGCTGCTCCTGATCCATACAGAGCTAAACTACAACCAAAACACATTTGAAGGCACAGAAGCTTGGAAGCACTTCTAATTCAGCTCTGATGTAGTAAAGATCATTCACTGCCTTTGACCAGTTATATATATAAAGGCTAAGGTGTTCTGATATACCCAGACAGCCTCTTACTAGTCAGACTTTTCTTCCTCCTTTCCTTTTTTTGCTTTCTCTTTAGGAAGCTGTAGGCAAGGGAGTGGAATTATTTTTAAAGGACAGTCATCAGTGAGTAAAAGAGCAACAGAGCATGAGCATGTAGAAAGCAAGACATCAAAATGCAGTAGGATCAAAGAATAGAAAAGTGTCAGGCATGTAACCTTCATTGTGAGTGTTAATCCAGCAAACCCTCCCCTTCCAACACTGCTATTGTCTGCTTGAGATGTGTAGGCTTAGGGTGAGGTACATTTCAGTATTTTTTCATCTTGTCACAAAGTCTGTTTTAATGGTTGACTGAAAAAAAGGAATGAGATTTTCCCAGTTTTTGTCTCCAGACATATTCAGTGAGACCAGTGTGAGCTGCAGCACAGAGTTGCCTAGCAGAGCTGTTCTTGTTGCAGTTCCTATTAATTTGAAGGAATGGTCCTCATTTCAGAGTTGTCTGATCCCTGTAACCAAGGATGGACTTATTTTTATAAGTCCTATAAGATGATATAATTTTTCATTCGTATCTCAATGATTATCTATGATTTATCTATGTCCATTTGCTCCTTTCCTATAAAATGCAAACTGGAATTCTATTGTACACTTTGTAAAGGCAACCTTCATTTTCTCTGAAAGACTACTGAAACCCCAAAGGTTACAGCAAGTTACTCCAAGGGTATATTGCTGACTGTTTCAATAATTACATCACCTCCACTACTGCAATGCGTAATGTATGTATCCTAAACTGATGAAAACTGCTGACAGCAAGGGAAAATGGGGACCTGAGGAACTAACAGTATTTTCTGGATTCAATGAAAGACAATACTTTACTGGTATATCCAATTACAACTTGTTTACGTAAGTATAAAGCCTATATGGGTTAGTGATAGAGTAGATAAACATGTAAAAAGAAGAAAATGCATTTAAAACCGAAAGAATCTGGCCTTCAAAATGATACAAGAAACAAGCATGAACCTGTATCCAGAATCTAAATTGTAGGGAAAGGGAGCTGGGAAAACTCCACAGCCACAGAACTCCATCAGCTATGCTAAGATCATATGTCCTATTGCAGCATTTTTTATTCAGCTCTCATCAGAAAAGCTCGCCTCTGGGTGGTTGTTAAAATTCAAAGGAATTGATAGATAAAATACAAAGATACAGAGTTGAAATAATGTTATGCATGAAAGGTGATGGGTTTCCAGCCATCAAAAGCCTAAATTTAATTTTGTTTTTTTGATAAGATTGTGGAAAATGATATTTGTGATAATTTTGGAAGAGACTAGTGAGATATGTTTCTGCCTATTGAGCAGAAAATCCTTCCAAGATCCAAAGACAGTGCAGATTAAAAGTACAGATAGTCTGGTTTCAAAAGTCAGACATAGAAGGTAGGAGGTGTCACTCCCTTCTTAATGACAGCTGTGATAGGAATAGAAGTGTTACTGTTCATAACTGTGTTACTGACTATAAATACATTGAAACTAAGCACTATATCAAACACATGTCTAAGCGTGGTCCCCTTCCAAATATTTGTTTGGATAAAATTTGTTTCTACAGTATATATATGTCAAGTTCTAGGTCAAACCCATACATGACCTAAGAATATGTCATGATGATTATCCAAAAGTCAAGCCAGTAGGTAAAGGGTAGTGTGAAATCTCAGGAAATTAGATTGATATTCATTGGTACAGATGTACTTCTACAGAGTACATTCAGGAGCTACTTGCTGATCATTCAGGTGAAGATTATCTGTTGTAATGCTAGACACTCTGGTACAAAGGTATTGTCTAGATTACGTGCTCTATAACCAAAAGTAATAAACATCTGCAAAGAAGTTACACCACGCTACTTCTCTGGACAACAGTCTTACTGTTCTGTTTCAGAGTCTTAATTTTGATTATAGCTAATACTGATAAATTTGAATAAAATGAAGTAAATTTCCATGGGTTCAGTTTTAGCTACTGTCACATATCCAAGCATTTCCAAATGAATTTGATTATTCTTTCAGGCCCTGTGGCAAAGAGTGTTTTGTTTCATCTGTAGCTTCTAAAATGTCTAAAGTAAGATCTTTCTAATTCGTTTAAAAATATTGTTTCTTGATGACATCAGTGTGGTTCCCCTTGGAAGTCCTATCTTCCTTTATTCACGTAACTAGATGGAAGCTACTTTCCTTTCTAGCCTCTCATATCCAAACATTGCCTTAAAAAACTTCTTGGCACCTTTTTCCTTTGTAATTTCCAGGGCTGTGGGAAACTATGAAGGGAGGAAAAATACAGCAATTGTAAGATAAAATAACATTGTGCAGAAAGTGTTGCTTCAGGTTTCTTAATGTTTGTTCCCACAACGTAAAGATTTACGATTTAAATAAAACTGAAAACATGAAATGAAACTCCTGAATCTGCACTTTTATGTATTTGCATGCTGCATTTTGGGGAAGATTCACATCAGGCAACAAAGATTGAATAAATCATTAGATACAGACAGAAGAATGCTTTAAAAGAAATGATTTGCAACAGATATACTGTAAAACATTACCCATGGCAAATGTTGGATCAGCATTATATATAGAGCTGCCACTTATGAATTTTATGGGCTTCTTGAGAGGTTGCTTATGAATAGTAGTATGGTCTCACCAGCACAGGACTACGAATCAGGAGATCTGGATTCTATTTTCAGCTAAGTCAATGCCCTTACAATGTCAACTAAATAAATTACTCAATTTCTCTGTTTGCCCTTGTGGAAATAAAGGTGAGCTATTCATACACATGAATTTTGAATCTTATTTATGAATGTACTTTGAGATCTCTAGGTGAATGTTATGACAGAAATGCAAAATACAATTTGTACTAAAGATTGTGAATTATTTTTAATGCAGAGGAATTCAGAAACTTCGTATGCATCATATGGCAAGATTCAGTCCATTTGTACTAGACTCAAAATGACAACTACCTGTGGTGCAACAGTCTAACAGAACATAAAAAAAACCCACTGGTTGTTTTGGAAACTGATTACATGGAAAAGTATATTTCTCGGGTTAACCTTTTCTCTGGAGCTCTAAGGAACCCAACCGTACAAAATTCAGTCCGTACCAACATTTTACTTCCATTTTCTACATGTTTTGATTTTGAATGGGAGATCTATTGATAAAAAGTCTAAAGATATTTCAGTGTTCAAATTCCCCTAAGTCCTAATTTACATAGATAGGAGTGAAGAAGTGATGGAGGGATATATAGAACGCATATATCCTGAAGCACTGAGGGAGATCCCTAAGGACATCCAAGTAATTTGGACAGTGTTTTTATGAGGCTGGTTTTGTTATGGTAGCAGACATCACTGAGAAGCCTGCAAGAGCACTAAAGAGATTGGAATTGCTCTTCACCTTGGGAGATATTGTTTGAAACCTTTCACCACTTATGAATGTGTTAGCTCAGATATTTCTTTTAGCTTGAAAATTGAGTTTAGTCCATAAATCTGCTTCTGCCTCTGGCCACAAACCATTATTAGATGATCTTCTTAATGAGAGGATTTTTTAACAGGTAATGTTATTTTACAAATGTGAGGTTGTTTTGCTCTTTAATTAACCTTTAACATTATGGTTAATGGTTCCTAATCAAAGATTATAGAACAAAAATGTGTCTTATCTATTTTTGACTGCCTTGTACATTTAATAATCTATACATTTTATGTTATATTTTTGTAAATCTAGTAAATCATCGAATCATAAGAACAACTCTGCGATTCTGTGATAGAAACACTCTCTCCCAGAAGGGTTTATTAGCTCTATCTCACCAGTTTGTAAACAGTGACATATTTTGAGAAATTGTTCACATTTAGCAGTGCAGAAAGCAGGCAGAGCAAGTCTGTTTAGGTTGCAAGACCATGGAGACTTAGTTTTCGATGCTGAAAGCCGCCATGTCAATTTGTCTTGAGGAGGGTAGATCATACACTTCAGGGGCAACTGCTAACCACCTGTGAAAGACAAAAACTATTTTTCTTTGTTTCAAAGCTTGCTTTGGAAGGCCTTTCTGGTGATAAGACTTTAACTGACAACTGCAAATTATCTAGGTGGGTGTTGAATAGCCGGCAAGCCTTTGTGTGCAGTGTTTACATTTGAAAGCACTCCTTTGGAGGTGTTTTACACAGTAGTGTTTACTGGCTGAAGATCTGGCCTGTGACCAGATAACTGGTATGGGAGACTGGGGAATGATACCGCTGTATCTTGTGAAGGCAAGATACAATTTGGCATTTCCCGACCCCTCTATTATCTTCTGGCAAGGTCCGGAAAATGGGAACAAAGGAGTTCCTGTGGAGATCCAAAAAAGCCAGGAGCTGCCTCTCCAAAAAGAGCTGACTCGACCACCTTGGACTCATATATATACACCTTCGTTAAGAATTTGCTCAGAGAGATAGAGAGAGAGAAAAGAAGAGAGGAAAGAAAAGGATGAAGAAAGAAGTCATCATCGTCAACCAAACAACACAATTTCCAATGACCCATCGCTCCAGGAGATCAGCAACTGAGCTACAAACCTTACTGGACTCACGGTTGTGATTCTCCCTCTCTTGCTTTCTACCAAGACTCCTTTATTTTTATTTCTTATATCTTTTCTATTGCCCTTCTTCCCTTCCCCATATCCCTAAGCAACTAGGATTTGTAATAAACTGGTTGGGCTAACATTTGACATGTCGTATCTTAATCTCACCATCGGTTATACACGTACATATTACTTAAAAAGGAACCTCTTCTCCCTCCTATAAATCAGAGTGAGACACCACCTCTGTCAGCTGCCTGGGACTATAGGGTCGCAGTAACAAAGAAATGAGAAAAAATGGGTGGTCCAAATGTCTCACAGCTTGAGGGCAGCAAAACCAACTCTCGCACAAATTTTAAGCAATGTGCAGATTTGGGTGGACAGACATTAGCAGGTTAATGGACTAGCTGATTCCCTCATTGCTGTCAGTGAATTCAGAGATCAAAGACAGGCATGCACTTAGATATCGACATACAAACTAGACGCAGGTCTTGAGATGGTTCCAACACAACTCTAGTAAGTCAGGAAAGGTTTCCATAGGAGGGGAAGTTTGAGCATCATCTTGTTCTCAACTGTACATTGGAGTGCTGCCACCACAATGAACAAGGCTCCTGTAACTCCCAAGTCCAAGTATAAAAGTATGGCCTTGCTCTTACACTCTTATGTAGGTCAGATCTTTGACTTGCCATCATCAACAGCATTGCTTTAAATCAAAGATGAATGGTGTTTTTGTGATCATGTTATTACAATGAATTTCAGGAGAAATTCTAATAATGGAACACTTAAAAGTAAAGTGCTAGCACTTCAGCTAGCTAGCTATTAATTATAAATGCCAATCTCAATCAGGAATTCTTTTTTATGTAAAACTGATCTATTCTGAGTTCTATTTTAGTGTTAATTAGAGAGAAAGGAAAATGAAGTGCTATCCAGGGCTGAGCCTTCATTACACGGTCTGCTGACCTCTTGTGCTGATTCCTGGAGGTGCACTAGTAAAATTCCCAGTATTCACAAATGCCTTTAAGGTATGAAAGCTTTGGGTTTGCCTCATGTAACTGGATTGATGACATTCTTAGACCAAAGGGATTCAATGGGAGTTTTGGTAAGTGATTTGTTACAGCACAGAAAAACATACTGAAATCATAAGGTCTATATTGTAAGAAAAAGTAGACAAGTATAGAAAAGCCTGAGGAGAGCAACAAACATCTAAACAGAGTGGAAGAGGTTTAAGTGTGTTTTAACAATGTATTCGTGAGCCAGATGGAAGGCAGATTATTTGAACATATTCAGATGAACTCTTCTTGAACAATCTCTGTGGTTAGAGAAGCTGATGGTGATGTAAGAAGTTCTGGATACCAGCAGCTGAACTACTACAGGGTCTCTAGTGTGTGAAGTCTGGGATGACTCTTCTTTCACATGCTTACCAGAGTAGTCCAGTTACTATGCTACAGAGACTGTGAGACAAGCTACAGCAGAAATACAGTTGTTCTTCCCAGACCCTTCCTGGGAAAGCTGCCTTTCTGTCCTGTGGGCCTTAAGGAAGGGAGATGTACTGCAAAGCTGTAAACGTGGTAGATTATTGTGATGTTTTGGATCAACTCCTGTACTCATTCTAAAGGTAAATCAGACTGATTCAGACGGAATGAAAAAGCTTAATTTTCCAAAACTAATTTTATCTCTCAAATAGAAATAAAACTGAATAACTTTTATTGTGCTGCAAATAAACATCAATAAAAAGCATCAGAACCATCAGGGTGAATTAGAATTGTCATTCACTCAATCCAAGATTCTTTTCTGAACCATGACCAATTTTCACACAGTTCACATGGAGATGTGAAAGCAACAACAACAACAACAAAACCACCCCCTAAAAATATAAAATTCTAATATTTTTTGAGGTGGAAGGAACCTTTAAAGTCTGTCTAGTCCAACACCCCTGCAATGAACAGAGACATCTACAGCTACATCAGGTTGTTCAGAGCCACATCCAGCCTTCAATCTTATAAATCTCAAGGGATGGGGCATCTAATACATCGCTATCAATTGTTCCAATAAAAAAAAAAGTTTTCTTATATCCAATCTAAGCCTCCCCTCCTTTAGTTTGAAACCATTTCCTGTTGTCATATTACAACACATCCTGCTAATCTTGCCAAACTTTGCCTACAATAAGGCACTCCTAAATTCTAATGCTTTGTAAATCCAGAAATTTCCTGAAATTTTCTTCACTTCTTAGTCTGCTANAATTAAAAAAAAAAAAAAAAAAAAAAAAAAAAAAATTTTTTTTTGTGTAAAAAAAATAAACATCAATAAAAAGCATCAGAACCATCAGGGTGAATTAGAATTGTCATTCACTCAATCCAAGATTCTTTTCTGAACCATGACCAATTTTCACACAGTTCACATGGAGATGTGAAAGCAACAACAACAACAACAAAAACAGCACCCTAGAATCATAGAATCCTATAATGTTTTGAGTTGGAAGGAACCTTTAAAGTCTGTCTAGTCCAACACCCCTGCAATGAACAGAGACATCTACAGCTACATCAGGTTGTTCAGAGCCACATCCAGCCTTCAATCTTATAAATCTCAAGGGATGGGGCATCTAATACATCGCTATCAATTGTTCCAATAAAGAAAAAAGTTTTCTTATATCCAATCTAAGCCTCCCCTCCTTTAGTTTGAAACCATTTCCTGTTGTCATATTACAACACATCCTGCTAATCTTGCCAAACTTTGCCTACAATAAGGCACTCCTAAATTCTAATGCTTTGTAAATCCAGAAATTTCCTGAAATTTTCTTCACTTCTTAGTCTGCTAGTTTTATTAACTACAAGAAAGTGAACATTTACATTAGAAATGGCTACATCTAGTGTCTTGAAGATTAGGATCTGATTTTTTCTAGTTCCTGAATTTTCCAAATTATTCCTTTATTTTTTTACATGCATTAGAATTAGTATTATTTTTTGCTGACTGCTGCCCTTATGCCTCCTTTTTTTGCCATTAGTGAACTAAATGTTTAGAGAATGTAATTGTAAAAACCATTCTTTAATGTAAAAGGCTCTAGAGACAAATGTCAGATTTTATTTCCACTACAACCGATAATGGTACTTGATAGAACCATTTATAATTTCTTAAGAGGGAGAAATAATTCTCTTTAACTGATTTCTTCATCTAAAGCCATTTATCCTTTCCCTGTGTGCAGTGGATCAGACTGAGTTATGTCCCCTAATTGGCTATTGATATGTGGGGGGCCATTCTCTTTTATAACCAGTGATCATCAAAACAGACCTGAGACCTCGGATAAAACAGCTGGAGAGCTGCTGCTACCCTCTCTCATCCCCCAACCTCTTAAAATAAAGTCATTCTGAACAAAAGATCTATAAAATATACAGTGGAGTTGAAGGCAGTACTCTCTTCTGTCCTACTGGGATATGTTCTGCTTCGGAGGATTGAGGGTTTTCAAAACCCAGCAGGTGTTGACCTCTTGATTGCCGGTTCGCCCTTACTAATGAAACCAATGCCTTGAGTGTCCTGACTGAGAAGACCTTTGCTAGGCAAAATAACCCAATGGCTGTATGCCTGAAGGGACTGAAACTGCTCACTTTGACATCTCTGCTCTATAAACAGGCATAAAGCATTGCAGGGAGGCTTTAAAAATAGCTTTCTTCTAAGATAAGGCAAGATGAATACTGAAGATAAAAGCCTGACCCTGTTGTAGTCAATGGAAAATTTCCCATTTGTTTCAGTTGGGTCAAGGCTTCATCCTAAATACTGATCCATTTCAGTGGATTTACAATAGCTGTACAAAGATGGAGTGAGCCCTCGAAGTGCTTCAAGGGCCTGGGAAGTCACTGGTCTTGAAATCAGGGAAGATGTCACAGGGCTGTCAGGTGTTCCTAATAGTGACTGGATTGCTAAAGGAAGTAATTGAATATTTGTGTACATCCCTATCTTTCATTCCTGATGTTATTTTTTTTGAGTGCTGTTGCAGTTCTTCTTCACCCCAAATTGGTTGTAAAACTTGGCAACAACCACAAAATTTCTAAGTTTTGTGGATTTCCCAGACAAGATTTCTCCATGGCAGGACAGTGTTACTGCCTTTTGGAAATGACGATCAAGTATGAAGTTTGCCTATTTTGTCAAGGTAAGGCTGGTAATTATCAGCTTACCTTCAGTGGATGTATGCTGATTACAACTAGCTGATTCTTGCTTGCTTTACTGTTTCGTTTAGATAACTTCCATGGATGTAGTACACAATTCTTCTCACTTCACACTATTTCGTTACATTTCTGTATTTCATACATATTTATCACCTCAAATGACTTATTTTCCTGTGTTTCATGTGAAAACATTGCCCTACTCTGACTGCCTGTATAGCCCACTGATTCTTTCTCCTTAAACTAAGTGATCCTCAGCCAGGGTTTGCAGCAGTACAACGTTTTATTTCAATGCAAACTCGGCAAAATTTTCCCAGAAGGATCTTTTAAAATTCATCCTTTGCCCTTATAATATTTTTCCATTATTCATTCTCCCTCCTCTATTCTTTTAACTTCTTCCTGGAGCCCAACACTGGATGGTCTCTGTGTGTGTTCCTAGCAAAAGCATACATCTCCTCACCTGTTCTTTACTTTGCCAAATACTATTATTTGTTTTCCTCAAAAAGGGCATAAATCTGGAAAGGAAAAATATTTCTTCTATTAGTCAGCATGATTTTTGATGATTTGTGATTAGATGGAATATCTTTGAAATGGGAAGAATCAGGTAAGAGGAAGGAAAGAAGGAAATTGAATTGGCAGAGAGAATTCAATTAATAATTAATGTTTTATTAACATAGCGATATCCCTATGTGCACAAATCTATATTCCTATACTTATCTTCCCTGCCAAACCCTCTTGATTTAATAACCCTCTGTTCTCACCACAACTCATATGTGCTTTGCCTACATTCCTGAGGAAGATATTATGCATCTTATTAATGATGCTGTGCCAGACAAGGCTGGTTGCTCACACATTTTACATGCCTGACTTCCATTTGCAAGGTTGCAATTATTTTTAGCAACTAATTACATACCCTGTACCCATGATCATGAAATATTACAGCTGTAATTTACACCATATCACTGAATCTTTTGTAAACAAATTTCCACCTGGTCATTAGCAAACTTCTTAGCGTGTTTGCCGGAGAGGTTCTTTCATATGAAATTCAGATAGCTCTCAATTTTAAGATGAGCACCATGAAGTTACACCATTTCATTCTTTGCTGTATCATAACCACAGAGATATGAACCTACAGAAACAGTAGAAGCATTAGCTGGGGGAATGACATAACCAGTGCGTCCTTTCACATAAACTTAAGGAGATTTAGATAGGATAAATGGAAAAAGTTTTCACAGGGAGAGTGGTGAGGCAGTGGAATGGGTTGCCCTGAGTGGTGGTAGACACCCCATCCCTGGAGACACTCAAGGTCAGGCAGGACAGGGCTCTAAGCACCCTGATTTAGCTGTAGGTGCCCCTGATCATTGCAGGGGAGTTGGACTAGATGACCTATAAACTCCCTGTGAACTCAAAAGTTTAAATGATACTATGACACTATGTCTTTCCCTGACAAGATCGTGTGCGACTTCATTTATTTTGTGCCATGCCTCTGTTTTACAGGTAAGAAAATGACATTCCCCTGCTGCAGAGGATTATTATGAAGGTAGATTTTCTTAGTGTGGATAAGAACTCAGATTCTACTGCAATAAGCATGTAATATTTGCCAATGAATGATGTTTTAATGCTCAAGATGAAACACGCTTCGGTACTTCAGCTTTTATCTTCTTATTGCTTAGATTGAAGCAAATACAAGAGAAGATGGAGTTAAGAGTCATACTGCCTTTCTTATTCCCAGTTATCTTGAAAATACCACCAGACTAAATCTAGCTTTTTGGGGTTACAGTTTAGAATCTGTTTGCAACTATCTGCAAAATGCAAACAGAGAGGGGTAAAGTAGGATAATGTAAAATTGAGTAATATAAGGAGATTAATATAGTTGTTAATGTGAAGTAGATGTCAAGAAAGGATGCTTATGGAGCACACTGAAATCTTCGAGTGCTCTTTTTACTGGTGGTGGTGAGTGTTTTAAAATTTTTAATTGAAAGAACTGAAGTGACACAAAAATGAACCTTACAGAATTCTGCAATAATTACCTATTAAACAGTCATTTGATCTAAACTCGAAGTAAAAGGAAACATTTAAAAGACAATTTAAGGTTAACTACTGAAATTTGGATGCAACTCAAACTGATTTTTGTAGGTATGAAGGAATTGCTGTACATTTTTTATTTAAAAAAAAATAATGATAAATGCTAGGCCTACAGACATTGGAACATGTGAGATTGTATATTTTTTAATTTCAAATATAATTAAATCTACTGTGTGATGGATTAAACAGTTCCCAAAGGAGAATTGCTTTGAATTTAATTTCTATAGAATGTAAAAAGGTTGAAGAAATCTTGGAAAATTTCATGAACTATATGTCTTCTGAATTCAGTATACTTCAACCACTTCTTAATTACCTCAGCAAATACTTCTTTGAGTTCCTGGTAAGAACATAAACATCAGCAAAGAAATAAGCAGAAACTCTGAAATTCATGAATAAGCTATATTTTATGGTTATGAAAGTGCGAGGTCAAGTTGAGTTTGAAGAAAGGCATTTTTGAGTTGTGAAGTTAAACAGAATTGAAAAGAAATTACTCCATGTTTTTCGTTTGAAGAAATATATATATATACATATATATACCTTTGCAAATTAAATTTGAGAGCAAGTAGTGGAAAAAGAAGTTGTAACTGGTAAAAAAGTTTTTGCATCTGTTGAACTTCATGAAATTCATGACTTAGTACTCAGGAGGAGAGCTGAAGTTATAGCAGGTTTCTTAGTGGCTATTTTTGAGAACTTATGAAATGCAGATGCGTTCATTCGTAGCTGGCAGTAGAAAATCTGAATATTTCTCTTTCAAAATGAGAAAGAAAAGGAATTCCAAGGAACTCTAGACTAGTCACTTAAACTTCACTTACTCTAAGAAATGTGGAAATAAATAATCTATCAAACTATCTATAAATACTCAGAGTAACAAAAGGATAAATGGCAGCCAAAGTAGATGTGTCAAGACAAAATCATGCCATGCTAATCTAAAATCTTAGACTCTGAGAACGTAAAAGCTTTGCAGATATGGAAATTGAATAGACATCATCTATATTGGATTTAGGAAGCATATGACACTATTTCATCTATTTGAAGGGAATACAATCTAAATAGAACAAGTATGATTTGAATCTGTAACTGGTTGGAATATGATGTTCAGAACTTAATTTTCAATAGATCACTATCGAAAAAAGATTATCCCATTGAGTTTTTATGGTCTTAGCATTTTTCAGTATATGGCAAACTAGAGTGTAAAATCAGGGATATGTGTAACACATTAACATCATGACACTATGTTTGGGTTATCAAGATGACTTTATGGCAGACACATTTTTATTACAGACTTGACAACGTATTCTTGACAAAGTAGAGCAATGTTCTCAAGAAATTACACTGCATTTCAGTAAGGAGAAATGCAAATAATTGTCCACAAGTAAGAATAAATGGATCTTATTTTTTGGTACAGAAGAGAAATAGTGAAACAGAAAGTCATACTATAGAAGTTCTAGACTTTCATTGGCTCCAAAGTTGAATGTATTTAGAGATTCACATTTCTAAAAAACCAAATCAAACTAAAACACAACAAAAACACTATCCAGAAATATTTTATCATATTTTGATCAGTGTTTCAAATGATCCTTCAGTTCTGGCCATTGCTGACAGAAAAAATAGGTTTTTTACTGGGGAGATTTGAGATGCTTAGATGCTATGTGAAAATGTCTTCATGTGCAGTTGATGTCTATTTCAATTCTATTCCAAAGAGTGCTAGACCATACAATCAGTCTCCTGGGCTCCCTAGTACAAAAAACAGAGGGATCTCCTTGAAAGAGTCCAGCAGAGGGCAATGAAGATGATAAAGGGCGTAGAACACCTCCCTTATGTGGAAAGACTGAGAGACCTAGATCTGTTCAGCCTTCAAAAAAGAAGACTCAGAGGGAATCTGATCCATGTCTAGAAATACCTAAGGAGCAGGAGGCAAAGGGAGAAGGCTGGACTCTTCTCAGCAGTGTGTGGTGGTAAGACAAGAGGAAATGGCCACAAACAAATGCATAGGATGTTCTGCACAAATGTGCGTGGGAACTTCTTCACAGTGAGGGTAATGGAGCACTGGCACAGGCTGCACAGAGAGGTAGTGGAGTCTCCTTCTCTGGTGACGTTCAAGACCCACCTGGATGCCTACCTGTGCAACCTGGTCTAGGGAGCTGCTTTGGCAGGGGAGTTGGACTAGATGATCTCTAGAGGTCTCTTCCAACCCCTACAATTCTGTGATTCTGTGAACCAAGGGAGCACAGAGAGAAACATAGAGAAACATAGAATGGCTTAGGTTGAAAGCGGTCCTAAAGACCATCCAGTACCAACCCCCCAGCTTCCACCCATCAGATCAAGATGCCCAGAGGCCCAATCAATTTGGTCTTGAACACCTCCAGGCATGGGCCACAGCTTCTCTGGGCAGCTCANCCCTACAATAGGTCTCCCAAGTAGGCATCTGAATGGGACTTGAATATCTCCTTTGAAGAAGACTCCACAATCTCTCTTGTCAATCTGTTCCAGTGCTCTGAGACTTAATGCAGAGAAGTTCTGCATGTTACAATGGAACTTCCTACATTCAAGATTTAGGCCATTGCTCCATGACTTATAACTAGACAACACAGAAGAGACTGGCCTCATCCATTTGCCTCCTACCTCCCTTCAGATATTTATAAAACATTATTAATTAATGTTAATTTTAAAATATTTAATATTATTTTCATTTTATTATTTTATTATTTACAGTAAAATAGTTAAGAAATGAATACTTGTCAAAAAATGGACTTCTAAGTCTTCCATGCTTTTACCCAGTGCCCCAACACCACTGTCTTAGGCTATCAGGTAGAATACCAGACAAATCTGTCCAAAGCACTGAATTTTGAACCTATAAAACTATCATTCTGAGGGTTATACTGTCATCTACCTCCAAACCCTTCTCCTTCTTTGAGAACTATCCGAATTTTTATCCAAGGATTCATGCAGCTTATTCTTTGATGCATTCTCTGACAGCAGAAAGAAATGACAACAGTGATACATCTATAATATTCCCAGGATCACAGAATCACAGAACTGCAGGAGTTGGAAGGGACCTCAAGAGATCACTGAGTCCAACTCTTCTGCTAAAGCAGGTACCCTACAGTAGGTTGCACAGGTAGGTGTCCAAATGAGTCTTTAATACCTCCACAGGAAGAGCCTCAATGACTTCTCTGGGTATCCTGTTCTAGGGCTCCATTCGTTTTACCCAAAGAAGTTCCTCCACATGTTTGTATGAAACTTCATATCTCTGCCTTCCAAAGTTAATCGTTATATCCCCTTTGTCACTGCTTACTCACTAAGGTGAATTTTGCTCACAGACCTGCCCTGAACATTTTAGGTATACAAATATGATTATATCTAAGAGTCAGCTCATTTGGTGCGCCTTAGGAAATCTGGATGATTGTTGTTTGGGTGCAGAAACACCGAACAGATACCAATATCAAAACATTTACTGACTTACTCACATCTTCAGGGAGACATTAGAAATAATTTCTTCTTAGAAAGAGTGGTAATTGGAACAGGCTGCCCAGGGGGGTGGTGGAGTCACCATCTCTGGTAGTGTTCAAGAAATGTGGAGATGTGATACTTACAGATGAGGTTTAGTGTTCATGGTAGGGGTGGTTTCACAGTTGGGCTAGATGACCTTAGAGGTCTTTTCAAACTTTAATGATTCTATGATGCCATGATTCCCGTGAGTAGCCCTGACATTTGCAGATGGAACTGCAGAGCTCTGTGGCCACATCTGAAGCTATCTTAACATAAGAGCAGGCATTCAGGACATCCACTGAAGATACTTGGAAACTGGAACTGACTGTGAAGGCACCTGCTGCATCTCTCAGGAAAGACATAATACATAACCTTATCTCCAGCTCTTCTTCTGCAGCTGTATGTGTGCTTTCCCCGATCCATCCCTAGACACACATTATAATGCAGAATAAAGGACTGTAGCTCAGGCAAGCTGCTTATGTCCAGGGGCTCAATATAAGGATGAAAGTCGATAACAATGAACATTGGAAGGGCAGATATTTAGTGATTTTAATTCCTGAATGTCTGGTGTAAATTTAGGGCAGCAATGGATCGAATAGCTTTAAAGGCAGCATTAGGAGTGACTATCATTTTCTCCATGCCACATATAGAACTGTATTGAAGAACAAGATTATCCATGAGAGCAGATTGCAGTCTTGTTATTATTGACAAAAGGTCATAGAATCATAGGATATCTCAAGTTGAAAGGGACCCATAAGTATCATTGAGTCTAAATCCTAGTTGGACTTAATATCATAACATTGAAGGATTAGGGTTTTAATTCTTCCATACTCTTCAGTATATATATATAAAGGAGAAAATATCACGATCACAACAAATTTTACAGGGTAAAGCCATGCTTTGGTTTGTTCTTTCAGTAAAAACAGGAAGGTTTTGTTCCTACATTCAGTGGTAATGAAAAAATTACTGCCACACGTCTTTGAGCTGCAAACAACAGGTGTTTTTTTTGTTTTAATTTTGCAATAGATTTAAAATTTCAAAGGAAAATCATTTCTATTTTGAAATTAACTTTTTAAAATTGCTCAGTGAATGAAATATATAGATTCCTTTGATATGGTACATGTAAAACGTTTCTCCCAAACAAGTTGCTTACTTTGGTGCATGGTTTGATTCAGAAAATTAGTGAATTCACAATTTTTTCATAGAATTGAGGAATCCTTAGAGTTGAAAGGGACCTTTAAGGGTCATCTAGTCTGACTCCTCTGCGATGAACAGGGACATGCACAGCTTGATCAGGTTGCCCACTGCCTGATCCAGTTTGCCCTTGAAAGTCTCAAGGGATGGGGCATCAACCACAACTCTGAGCAACCTGTTCCAGTGCCTCATCATCCTCGCTGTTAAAGACTTTTTCCTTATATCTAATCTAAATCTGCCCTCTTTTTCTTTACAGTATTTATAAGTTGTTTTAAAAATTAAATGGAAAAGACTGTGTGCATTTGAAAAAAAGATTTGTGGCTGCAAAATCTGTGTAAAACAATAACAAAATACAAGAAAAAAAACACAACACAATGTATTCTAGTATGTTACATATATTCTTTTTATGTTGGTGTCAGGAAAAGGTTTGATGACTCAGTAGTCATTTCTCTGATTTAATGGAATTACTGGTACATTTGCTATAGAATGACTATCTCATATTTTTAGTTTGGTTAGGTTTTTAAATTTGTTTAGGTTTCCTTTTTTAGTGCAGTATCAGTGTCTTAAAAATGTCAGATAAGAATTTAAATGTGAAAGAAGGTTTTAAAAGATTGTATTTCTGGCATGTGTTCAACCTGTTTTATAATTAGAACTCTAGCAAAAAGTTGCTATAACATATTTTTGAACCCAGAAATCTCCAGAACTCTTCAATCACAACAAAGAACCTGCCTCATTAGGCATCTGTGAGTTGCAACTATTGTACAAAGCACAGATTTCTCCTTGTTTATAGGAGTAACTCTCACGCCTCCATGTGACTGGAGTCAATTACAGATCGTGTCAGCCATCATGAAAGATGAGACTATAAACAAATATAGAAGACAGTTTGCGTTTTCATAGCATCTCTCATATTCAAAATATGCCAAACTAGTATATAAAGCAGAAGAAGGGTGAGAAAGTTACTTGTAGAAGGGAAGTGAAGCAGGCATGTACATGTCAGCCTTGAACACAAAGAATTTATTTTTAATGAAAGAGGGGAATGTCACAATGGTGGAGATTAAACAGAAAAAACAAGGGATGAACACTGTAGGAAATGATGAAGAGTTTGGTAGGTGTACCAGAAAGATGAGAGAGCTATATGCAGACATGTAGATAGACAAAGCTGGAGACAGAACTGGCATGTAATAGACGGATATGAAAGAAACTATGCAGATGACAAAGTGTAGATACTTTCTCATAACAATTCAGTGCCTTATTTTAAAAAAGTGTTCACACATACTCAGACAACCCAAATAGAGACTAGCACAATGAGACACTACTGTGGAGAAAATGAAAAGAACAAATATGAGTGACAGTGCACAGGTTTTGCAATCAGTCAGCTCACACTGCATTGGAGCTGGTAAGTGAGCAATCCGATGTTCCACAGCCCATGTCCAAAGCAACAGAAGAAACATATACCTTCAGTGATGCACACAAAAGCTGGACAAAATGTCAACTGTCAGTTTACCCTTTCTGCACAAGTCTTGATAAGTGGTTTCAGCAGGACTGCTCTGAAAGTAATGCCTCCTATTTTATTATATTGGCCCACAATGTCAGAGGTGAGTCTTGATAGTACGGCAGTAGAGTCTGAATTTTCCCACCAATTTTCCATTGCATTTTGTTGCCATTTAACAGATAGCAGCAGATGAGCAGTCTGACAAATTGTTGGGAGGAAATTCTTTACTCAGTCTGGTGAAGTGCTAGCATGAGCTGCCCAGAGAAGCTGTGGCCCATGCCTGGAGGTGTTCAAGACCAAATTGATTGGGCCTCTGGGCATCTTGATCTGATGGGTGGAAGCTGGGGGGTTGGTACTGGATGGTCTTTAGGACCGCTTTCAACCTAAGCCATTCTATGTTTCTCTATGTTTCTCTCTGTGCTCCCTTGGTTCACAGAATCACAGAATT
>VXAB01003107.1:18803-31174 GCA_013399175.1 Odontophorus gujanensis | reverse complement strand
GTCCTCCCCCCCGCCTCGGGGAGACGGGCCCGGCCCGGAGCTCCCGCAGCTTCGTGGGCCGTGTGCGCTCGGGCGGCCGCAGCGCGGCGGGCGGGGCCGCCTCTCTGCCGGTGCTCGCCCCGACACGCGCGATGCCGTTCCCCCCCCCCCCCCCCCCCCGCCCCCGCAGGGACCCNAGGCTCGAAGCTGGACCGCGCCGCGGGCAGCCCCGCCATGTCGGATAGCGACCTCGGGGAGGACGACGGCGCCGCGGCTCTGGACCCGTCGCAGTCGAACAAGAGGAAGAGAAGGGGCAATCTGCCCAAGGAGTCCGTGCGGATCCTGCGGGAGTGGCTGTACGAGCACCGCTTCAACGCATACCCCTCCGAGCAGGAGAAGCTCAGCCTCTCGGGGCAGACCAGCCTGTCCGTGCTGCAGGTACGGGCCTCCTCTGTGCAGCCCCAGCCCGTGCGGGGAGCACAGCACCGCGGGGCGGCCCCTCCCCGGGGGCTCCTGGAGCGGCGGCTGACCGAGTGCTTGAATGGGGCTGCGCAAATGGGTGCCGCTCTGTCAGTTCAGTGCTTGTGGGTGCTTCAGGCTTCCTCATGTTTCCAGGGTACCCCTGGGCCGACCCCGGGGTGGGGGCAGCCATCCCAGGAGGACGCTGTGCCTGGGGGCCTGAGCTGCACTGGGAGCTCAACACCATCCCTCCCCTCCCACCCCCCCATTCCAACAGCAGCAGGACAGCCCAGCCCAGCACTGCTCTCCCCCATTCCTCACCTCGCTGCTGGCCCAGGCACTGCTGCGTGGGCCGTGGCACTGTCTGGTATCCCTCTCCTGGACCATCAAAGCAGACTTTATTTTCCCTTTTCCTTATCAGTTTGAATGCCATCAGAGCAGCCTGCCTGTGTCTAGCAGCCTGGGGGGAGCCTGGGGCTGGGGCTGGCTGTGGGCTTGGGGCTGTCTCCACCTGGGCCCGTCTCGAGATGCTGTGCTTGCCTGGCCAGGAGCTGTTGGGAGGTGCTGGCAGGGCTGGGGGGAAGGAACCCCTGAAGTTCTTCGGGGGACAGGGCCCAGGGCCGTCTCTGGGTTTCCCCTCTGAGGTGAACCAGGGGCACAGCTGCAGCCAGGCTGGGTGTGGGGCATTTGGGGCATTCTCCCCAGGAGTCGGGGCAGTGGGGCCAAGCCAGCCCCTACACTCCAGTGTCTGTTTGCACGTGCAGAGACTCCAGCTCTGCAGGGTGACAGCAGCCACGTGGCCCCGTGTCCTCTGTTTGGTTCACTGAGCTTCTGGTGAGGTCCTGCAGCCGTATAGCCCCATGCCCTTGCAGCCAGAGCATGGAGGTGCTGCTCCTGTGGAGGTGCTGTTTAAAAAGAGAGAAAAAAAAATAAATCAACCTAGTGGCATGAAAGCAGAGGAGCTGAGACCTGTGTGGCCCCATTGCAGCCGAGTGCTGGAGTGTGGCTGGAGCAGTGCTGAGGCCGTGTGCGGGCCTGCGTGCCACTCTGTGGCTGGGCCATGTACCACGTGCTGGACTGCATCCCACTGGTGGCCACTCTATGCTGAGTGGGGCTGCTGCCTACAGCTTGTGAGGGGAGAGGGACTGCACGGGAAGAGAGGGCAAGACTCTTGGATTGGAAGGTTAACACCTTACAGATACTGTCTGAAAGACAACAAAAGAACAATGGAGATCTTGCTGTGATCGAAGCTGTGTTAAATTCTCTTTCCCCAAGGAAATATTTTACAGAGCTGTTGATTTGGGAAAGATTCATCATTTTTTGGCCTGATTTATTCTCTTCTAATTGTTTTCTAGGAAGTAGGCATTTTTTTAAACGCAGTTTTTTATATGAAGATATTGAAACAATGCATAGCAGAAGCTGAATACATGGCTGCTGGACTTTCAGAGGTGCAGCTGCAGAGCTCTGCCCCATTGCCATGCAGATGTTGGGAAGTGCCTTCGAAGTTCACTGCAGCCTTGTTGGCTGGTGGCAGGCGCAGAAACCAGATAGTGTGCTGCCGAAATCCTCGCTGCCTGCATGGGGCTGAGACTGCAGCTCCACGAGTTGGGGGGGGTTGGTACTGGAGGTGCTGAGGGCGATGCTCTGCCTGCATGCACACTGCATGGGGCTGGGCAGCACCGCCCATGGTGCCGGGATGGAGGTGCTGGGAGGAAGGGGCTGCCCAGGCAAGCAGCATGGGGCAGGAAGCAGCTGGCACTGGGGTTTCCGTGTGTAGCCCCTCCTGGGGCAGCTTTCCTCTTCCAACCCTCGGGAAGGGAGATGTGGGGTGGGGGGAGCCCTGGGGAAGCTGGCAGGGCACAGAGCCTCTTGCTGACTGCACTGTGCCCCTTTCTCCTCCCAGATCTGCAACTGGTTCATCAACGCCCGGCGGCGGCTGCTCCCTGACATGCTGCGCAAGGATGGGAAGGACCCCAACCAGTTCACCATCTCTCGCCGAGGGGGCAAAGCCAGCGACGTGACCCTGCCACGGGGGGCTGCCTCCGGCTCCAGAGTGCTGGTGGTTCCTCCCGTGATGGCAGCGGGGGCTGCCAAAGTGCTGCCAATATCCATGTGCCCGCAGGTACTGTGCCATCCCGCCCAGGCGCTGGGCAGCAGCCTGACAGTGCTGGGTGCCTGCAGCCCCAAGCAGGAGAAGCAGCCCGGCCTGCAGCAAGCTGAGCCAGACCCCCACCCCAAAGCGCTGCCGGGTGCCGCTGGCAGCACTGTGGCCCTGCTGGCGCGAGCTGAGGCAGCCAGCCCCACCAGTGGACTCTTCAATACGCCGCCCCCCACACCCCCTGAGCTCTTCGGTGACGACTTCAGCAGCTTCCAGCTGCTTGTGGAAGTGGCCCTGCAGAAGGCAGCTGAGCTGGAATCGCAGCGGCAGGGTGGGCAGCTGCCCCTCTTGCCTCAGACTGAGCCCCTGGGTGCCTCTGTCTCCAAATAGCCCCCGGGCCAGGTCCTGTGGGGTGCCCTTCCCCGGGGGTGCCCAATTTCCAGCCTTGTGCCACCCACGGGGCCCTTTTTGTCCAGCCTCAGGAGCCTGTGACCACCTACAACCCCACGCAACTCATCTCAGAAGCAGACCTGTGCATCCCTGTACCTCTGCTGGCCAAGGGGGAGGGGAGAGGGAGAGGGAGAGGGAGAGGGAGAGGAGAGGAGAGGAGAGGAGAGGAGAAGGGAGGAAAGGAGAAGAGAGGAAAGGAGAAGAGAGGAAAGGAGAGGAGAGAGGAGAGGAGGACTGTCCTGCCCCACCCTGGGGAGATGCCTGCCACCACGGAGCTCCTGCTGGGGTCGGGGCCCTGGGCAGGTGGGACCAGACCTCTGCGGCTGAGACCTCTCCTTGCTGTGACCAATGATCACTGTGCGAAGCCACAGAACTCCCTCGGAAAACCTGCTGACTTCTTTTTCTCTTTCCTGGAAACAAGGGTCCATCCAACACCACTTCTTCAGGGAGAGGAAGAGAAATATATATTTTTAAGTTTGTGAGTGTTTTAAGGATTGTGGATGAAATTCTTTTTTCTCCCAAATGTCTCTGATCTTTTTTTGTACCTTCCTCCTGTTTCTGTGGAGGGCCATAGTGGTGCCTTGTGCCTGCCAGGAGCCATGCCCTGCCTGGAAAGGGCTGGGGGACAGGTGAACTGTAAACTTGAAGCCCGTGGCAAATGCGTGACCCTCATCTTCTGCCTTAGGGTGTGACAGATGCTGCCAGTAGAAATCTCGATGGTGCTGTTTAGCAGTTTTTATTATTATTTTTGTTTTTGTTGCTGTTGAAACCTTTTTCCTTTAATTGTGATTTATTATGTTTTGTTTTGTTTTTTTTTTAATTTCTTTAACAAACATTTCCATGACTTCCCTGCGTTTCTCTCATGTTCCTGCTGAAGATGTGCACACTGTCCTGGAGCAGAGAGCATGGTGCAGAGCCTGAGGAACACCGACTGCAGGCTGCTGCCGGGGGCAGATGCAAAGCCAAGACTGTGAAATTTTTGTATCCAAGGTTTTTTTGTTTTCAATGTTATTATTATTAGTTTTCAAACAACATTTGGAAAGAAGTGTGTTGTGAGCATGGGCAGCCCGCGTGTTCCTCTGCAGGTGCACTGCTCGCAGCCTGCACACCACTGTCCCTGGAAAGCAGCCAGACACTGGTGGCTTGAGTCCTGCTGCTCTCCTCTGCCCCCCAAGTCCTGTGGTAGCACAGTGGGTGCTGGTGACCTCCAGCATCAGCTGGTACCTGGGGGAGCCCTGTCATGGCAGAGTTTGCTGCTGCTGGTTTTTTTTTTTTGGGTCACAGGCAGTTCCTGGGCATTGCTGGCTGTGTTGGAGTGAGAGCCTGGGTACTGCAGGGGTCCTGGGACTGAGCTATTGCTGTTTCACTGTAAATTGAAGTTAAATAGCGATACGTACACACCTATGTTATCTATACTGAAAAACACTAATCCTAGGTTATTAGCCTGATGTTAAGTTGTATGACTAGAGATAATGTCCACAGGACCTGGTGCTCTGCAGCAGATGGAGCCTGGGGAGAGCACAGACTTGGGGTCTGTTTTTTTTTCGCCTTTTCTTGTTTAGAGGAAAGGTGACAGGGAAGGAAGGAGGGTTCCCAAGTGCTTGGGGGACTGGGAATGGTTTGCCAGGGGTGCATCGCTTTGGCTGAAAGCTCCTCTGCAGTGGAGAGCCAAGCACCAGCCATCTCCAGTCAGTCGGGGACACCAGTGCAGTGCTGTGGGGCTGATGCACACTCATTTACAAGCATCACCTTGCTCAGCTCTCCGGACTCTGATTTATGACCTGCTTTTGCCCTGTCCCTCTTTTTGGGGAAAGCCCTGAACTTTAGGACAGCCTTCCTTATTTGTGTAGGTAGCCCTTCTCCATAGTGCTGTCCCCATTGGCACGGAGAGGCTTTTCCCTCACCTCCTCTTATTTGTGCCTCGGTCAAACCAAAGTAGAAATGAGCAGCACTGCTGCACTGGGGGCAGCTACGCCCGTGAGATGGATTGGTATTGATTAAATAGTGTTGCTGCCCTGGGGATGGACCAGAAAGAATCTGAGGGGTGGGATTTTTGGAACTAAAAGTTTGGAGCAAAAAACTACTGTAAATATGTTCTTGTTTGTTTTTCTGTTGTCAAATAAATTTTTGTTTTATTTCTTTTTTAAATACGAATCTGAGTCAGGCTGTTAACGTCATTCTTGCTCCTCCCTCACCTCAATACCCAACGCACTGACATGCCACAGTGCCAGCCCCCAGCTCCTGACGCTCAGCCAAAGCAGTTTAAGAGGTCTAAGGACCACTGCTGGGTGAAGGAAAAAAGGAGTACCTCGCACTAGCCTGCACCTATCCCATTTGGTGTGGTGGCCATTACCTGCTCACTGACACAGCACTGGGTCCTGATGTCTGCAAGCAGAAAGCCCCCTCCCCCGCCTTGCCTGGATGGGAAAAAGTTGGACAGCAACACTGACACCTTTACTGAAGGGGAAAAAGTGATAAAAACTCTGCGTCTCAACTGCATGTGAAGTTAACCAGGCAAGGAGCCCTTCCTGATGCTTAGGTGACATGCAGAGCTGACCCCAGAGCAGCAGCCACAGCCTTGCTCCTCCATGGGCAGCTGTGACACAGCCCCAAAGGCAGCAGCAGCAACAGCACGGGAAACATTCCCCGGGCACTGTGGCAAGACTGGGTGCTGGGCAGGGCTTACCAACCTGGGGCAGATGCTGGCAGCACACACAGTGAGTACCACTGTCTGCAGGCGGCTTGGAATGTGCACAGCAGTCCTGATGGTTCCTGATGCCCTATCCCATGCCCCAGGCCCTTGGCAGGGGCCACAGAAGGATGTAGGCCCCTAGTCCCCCTGCATAGTCTCACTCCTGCAGCTCTAGGGACATCCTTTGGCAACCTTGGGAGAAGGAACAGCCACAAGTGACCCGCCTTCTGCTGACGATTTCTGTTCTTAGTGATTGGTGGGGGCTGGAGTACATGCATGGCAGGGAGGTAGTGGAGGACCGAGCTAGCACACAGCCAGGGCCATGAGTGCAGCCTGGGAAAAACTGCACAGCAATGAGGACTGTGGCAGGTTAAAACAGAGCTGGTGCCCTCCCACCCAGCTGTGCCTGCCCCTGAAGCAGCCCCAGGAAACACCTTGGGCTCTCCCTGAGCCCCAGGCTGTGCTCTGGGCACCCTCTGCAGCTTGAAAAGACTTTGGGCAGAGCCTCGGGGACCCGCATTGAGCCCTGCAGGGATGGGGTAGTCAGACTCCAGAACCTGGATTCCTCAACACCTTCCCTGTAAGGAGGCTATGGGAAGGCACAGAGGCCGGGTGGCAGTGCAGCAGGGACTGCACCTTGCCCCGAGCATGGCCAGAGGGCTCAGCTCTGCTCTGCCACCGCCCGTCACCTGCTCCAATGCAGGAAGAAGAGGGCAAGAAGCGATAAAAGCGAGCAGTAGAGACAGCAGCAGCCCTCAGCTCCGTCCTGCAAGGCAAGAAGTGTCTTCCAAGGATTTGCGATCCTTGGGGGAATCCCCAGCCACGCTCCCTTCCCCCTCTAACTCAAAAAAGCCCCGTTAACGCGATGCTTTTACGCCACGCGTGACGGCAGCACTGTCCTGAGAAGGTACACGTGGTGGGAAGGCCTGGGCTCCCGCCGCTGGCACTGGGGGCGGGGCGGGGCGGGGTTGCGCGCACCCTCCTCCTCCTCCTCCTCCTCCTCCTCCTCGTCGGTCCGTTAGGCAGCACCTGGCCGGGAGCTGGGGGAGGCGGTTGTGGGCTGGAGCCGCCCCACGCGCCCGGGAGAAGAACCGGCGCAGCGTTGCCCGGAGCCGCCCGAGCTGAGGGCGCCGCCGCTGGGACGGAACCGCAGCGAACAGCTCCCCCTCAGCCGGCGGCGGAAGTCCCGCCTTTCCCTGCGCTCTCAGTGGCCATTTTCCCCGGAAGTTCCTCCCTGACTTCCTCCGCGCTCTCTGTCGCGATTGGCCGGCGGGACCGGCGGCCCCTCCCCACGCTGTCCGGAAGTGCGCGGAGCACGGCCCGCCCTCCCCTCCTGCAGGGGGCAGCCATTTTGTTTCGGCCGCCATTTTATGGCGGGAGCGGCCATTTTGTTCCGCGTCACGCCGCGCTGCGATTGGGCGGCGGCGCTCCTTCACACCCCACAGCCACGTGTTCTGAGGCGGCGCCGTGATTGGCGGCGCCGTTCCTCCGCGCCGGAAGCGCTCCGCCGCCGGAACGGCTGCGCTGACGGACGGCGCCTGCGGGTGAGGGAACGGCCGCGCGGAGCGGGTACGGACACGTATCGGTGTTGTGCTTATGCACACTCCTGTGTTTGCACGCGTGTGGCTGTCGCTGTACGGACACGTATCGGTGTTGTGCTTATGCACACTCCTGTGTTTGCACGCGTGTGGCTGTCGCTGTACGGACACGTATCGGTGTTGTGCTTATGCACACTCCTGTGTTTGCACGCGTGTGGCTGTCGCTGTACGGACACGTATCGGTGTTGTGCTTATGCACACTCCTGTGTTTGCACGCGTGTGGCTGTCGCTGTACGGACACGTATCGGTGTTGTGCTTATGCACACTCCTGTGTTTGCACGCGTGTGGCTGTCGCTGTACGGACACGTATCGGTGTTGTGCTNGGACACGTCTCGGTTTTGTGCTTATGCACCCTCCTGTGTTTGCACGCGTGTGGCTGTCGCTGTACGGACACGTATCGGTGTTGTGCTTATGTACGCTCCTGTGTTTGCACGCGTGTGGCTGTCGCTGAGCCCACAGATGCATTTGTCGAGCTGCAGAAGTTAAACGCAGAGCCCTCGGGCCCCGGGACGGAGCGCAGGGGATGTGGCTCCGCGGCCGCGCGCCCCGTCCCGCCACGCGCGGCGTGTGCTGCAGCACGGCGCCGGCTGCTCCCGGCCGGGCCGCGACGCGGCGGACGGCCCGGGGCGGCCTCAGCCTGCAGGCACAGGGCACGTGTCCCCTCGGAGGAAGCGGCAGACCGGGAGCTGCCGAGCGCAGTGCTGTTGCGCGCCCGCCCTGAGCAGCAGCCTTCCGGGCCACAGCCGCCCCGGCAGCCTCAGCAATCTTGTGAAGCGTTATATATCATATGTGTAAATGCCCCTTGCCCTCCCTGGTCTTCCTGCTTTCAGTGCTAGAGATCTCAAAAAAACGCAGAAGCTTCCCAGCCTACCCCAGAAACCCGACGGTGTAATTACCAAGTCAGTGTCTCTGCACACAAAGTTGAATTTAAAATACATTACAGCCAAACTTCAATGGAAATCTAATTATACTGTGTGACTGTTAAGGCATCTCCAAGAGTGCATGCGTGCACACCACCAGTCAGTACAGAATGTTGACTCAGACATCATTAAAGGTTTCACTTTTATTTATTTTTTTGCCTTCTGGATCATCAACACCCTCACTGAAATTTCTTTGGGATTCCACCCCCACCACCAATAAAAGTAGCAGACCATCTCCCAACTCATTCAAGCAAGTGAACAACAACAACAACAACAAAAAAATCCCCAGCAAGATCACTCAGAATGGGACCAGATGCTTATTTTGAGGGGGTGGCAAAGAATTGGGTGGTGGCAGCTCTGGCTTCAAGAAACCAAACTGAAAAGGAGGCCTACAAAGGGGAAAATGGGCTAAAAAATACTTAGCAATCCTTTCTCTACCCAAAGAGCAGGGAGATAAGGAAAAAATAGTCATCTGATTACACACAGGGTATATATTTTTACACACACTTTTACACACATCTAGATATAGTACATGTAAAAATATATGCTATACATATGCCCATCCTCACAAAGGTGCTTTTAATACACCATCTGCACTGTGTGTATGGGCACGTATACGTGTGTATGAATTAAATGTACAGGTACTACTAAGTGTATATGTGCATATGTACACATACATACAGGCAGGCAGCCTACCCTTTGCCATACCTGCCTTCCTCTTTATACAAAACCCAATCCTCCCACCCTGAAACACCAGCACACACATCCAGCCCTCCCCTGTCCCAACCCACTTTGAAACAGGTCCCTCAGTGTTTAGCAGCTTCTTTCTCAACCTCAGGGGATATAATTTTTGGGGTGGAGGGAGGCAGAGAAATAAAACTCAAAGTGAAGCATGTGTGGATCATGTCCATAGTTGCTCTGTGGTCCTTCAGCTCCCACCCTGTGCATAGGGTAGGGCACTACCAGCCCAGCACCATCCCTGTGCCCTTCGCCAGCTTATTGCACATTTGCTTTCAGGCTGCATTTCAGCAACTCTGCATTACATTCCACAGATCCTGTCATCCTCTCACTTCATTAAAACAGGAATGAGAACCCAATACCCTGTCCCTGCCCACCCTTCCTCCCCCCACCCCATATCCCCATAAAAAGGAGAACAAAAAAGAAAACCAAGAAAGGCTGCTTGCTAGCAGAGTGCAACAGTAGTACACACTGAATAGGTGTTCTCTTCAGGAGCTCTGTGGAAGAGAGGTTATTTCTAACACAGTAAACAAAGCCATGCAGAGGGTGGGAGAAAGGGAGCAGAAGGGGGAAAAAATAAAGGATGAAGAGGAAGAACAGAACTAAGGAAGAAGAACACAGCATGGCAAGTGCTCAAGGCTTCATGTTTTGTTGTACTCTTCTTGTAAACAAGCTAATAATTCTCATTAGATAGAACAAGTAAAAATATTGAAGTTCCAAGTTGAGGAGGTTCCAGGAGTCTGATCAGTCCATTCAGCAACACCACAGCCAGTGAGAAAATGAGGGGTATTTTTTTTTCTTTTTTTCTTTTTATGTTTAAAATCTTCATTACTTAAAGCTGAGAGAAAAAGCCAACTCAGGAGCCCTTTTCGAGGATGGCTCATTGTCTCTAGACTGAATAAATCACACTAGTTTAGAGAGAACCTTTTTTTTTTTTTTTTTTTCCTTTTTAATGACTTATAAAAACCACACGGTTCCTTCCTCTGCCCCTGTACTTAAAGGCGTGTCTGTGCCTCGGGGACGTAGATCTCAATGCTGTCTGCACTCTCCGTGGCTGAATTCTGCCTGACAGAGGCAGCACGCTTGGCTGCCATGAGACGCTTGCGAGCTTCCTGGCGCTGCTTGTCTGAATCAGAGGCTTTGTCCCGGTTCATTTGGGATTTGGATTTTGCTGGCTTCTTCGGCACTGGAGGGGGTGGTTTCTTCTCTTCCTTTAGGGAGACAGTAAAGAAAAAACCCAAACATAAAATAAAAATGCACATACAGAAGTTTGCTCTCTGCTATGGTGGGGACTCTCAAGGCCTGAGGAACTTACAAACAAGGTTATGAGTGACAGGTGCACGAAGCAGAAACAGTTCCCAAGCAAGACATCATAAAATAAGCTCTCTACTTTTTTTCATTTTGCATTTCACAGTACAGATTGGGAATTTTTTTTTGCCTGTATCAGTGGCCCAGCTGTAACTTAGAGCACAGAAGACAGCACTAAGGCTGAATACCATCTGAAAATGCAAAATCCTAATAGGCTGCGCTGCCCATAGCTATAGCATTCCTTCTTCCCCTCATACCTCGTCATGCAAGGTGGCCCTGAGATTCAGCCTGCCCTGAATTTCCAAAAGGCTCCAGTAGATGCTTTTAATACCACCCAGACACCAGTACTTATGGAGTGCTTATAACACTAGAGGCCTCTGCATCACTGCTTTGAGCATACACCACTCATTCCTCCTCATCTTCCTCTTGTAAAAATTGTTTCCACTATTACTCAAGAGGCTCTGGAAGCATGCACAGGGAGGATGGCTGACTGACAATACAATCTTATTAGTACAAGTGCTAGAACTATTATCACGGGCAGCCAGATTATATGGAGGAATTACACTGCAGAAATAGAAGGCAGTGAACGTCCTAGAGATCTTCTGTTTGCAGACATGAGTAGATGTCATACCTGCAATGTCTGTGAAGTGCTCTCACCATTCTGAACTGCCCCACACTCACCTTTCTCTCCGGTGTCTCTGCTAATTGCCAGCTATTAGCTTTAAGGTGGTACAGCTCATCAAATTTCATGCTGATATCTTCAATGGACAACTGCAGGAGATCCCAAAACCCAGCTAGGTCCTGGGCTGTGGGTCTGGGATTGGCATTAGGGTTCTACAAGGGAAGGCATAAAATATATCAGAAAGAATATGCCTTCTTGGCAAGTAGAGCTGTCTGTACAACTTGCATTTACTCCTGACATTCTCCTTCCTGACTGAAGCTTCAAAAGCCCTTAAGAAACTTCAGCCCTAACTGGGCAGAGGCATGAGGCCATCATTTACAGCCAGAAATTTTTTTGTAGCAATCGGGAAGAAGAGATCCTGATGACATTTCTTACATAGGAGACCAAGGAAGAGTCCTATATTTCTGTTGCAGAAAACTGCAGCTCCTCATGGCATCCCTGGTTAAGTCTAGTCCCAGCAGTAACCTCCAACTGAAGGTCTCTGGCATGCAGTTCAGAACTACAACATGACCTGCTGAAAAGAAACTCTTTGGAGAAGAACCTGGGTTTCCTGGTGGCCAACAGTTTGCCCATGAGTCAGCAGTGTGCCCCAGTGGCCAAGAAGGCCAATGGTATATTAGGGTGCATTACAAAGAGCATGGCCAGCAAGGTGAGGGGGATGGTTCTTCCCTCCGCCCTGCTGAGGCCACATCTGGAGTTCTGTGTTGTGTCATCTTGGGTGCCTCCGTTCACAAAAGACAAGGATCTCCTAAACACAGTCCAGCAGAGGGCCACAAAGATGTCTAGGGCCTGGAGCATCTCCTGTATGAGGAAAGGCTGAGAGCGCTGGGGCTGTTCAGCCTGTGGAAAAGATTACTGAGGGAGGATCTTATCACTGTTTATAAGTATCTTAAGTGAGGAACTCGAATAGGGCCAAGCTCTTCTTGTGGTGTGTAGTAACAGGAGAAGGGGAACAGGTGAGAACTGGAACACAGGAAGCTCCATCTGAACACGAGGAGGAACTTCTCTACAGTGAGGGTGGCTGAGCCCTGGCACACGCTGTGCAGAGAGGCGGTGGATTCTCCTTCTCTGGAGATATCTAAACCTGCCTGGATGCTTCCCTGCACAACCTGCTCTGGGGAACCAGCTTTAAAAATGGGGTGGGGCTGGGGAACTCCAGAGGTCCCTTCCAACCCCTTTGATTCTGTGATTTCTTAGACTTGGTTCTAGGTTGATAGAACTGTACAAGGGCTAGGGCTGGAAGGGACCCTGCAGCCCCCAGCCCCACTCCTGCCATGGCTCAGCTCAGACTGCCCAGGGCCCCAGCCATAGCCTTGGAGACCTCCAGTGATGGATAGAGACCTCCACTGCCACCCACACTCTGCTGGGCAGCAGTGCTAGCACCCTAACTTCTGAGAAACCTTTAAGGAGCTAAAGTAAATTTGCCCCCATTAAAAACAGAATTTCC
>VXAB01003107.1:0-13393 GCA_013399175.1 Odontophorus gujanensis | reverse complement strand
GAGGATGGTTGGACTAGGTGATCTTGTAGGTCCTTTCCAACCTAATGGATCTATGAATCTATGAATCTTAGTGGGCCTCCAAGGAGCCTCTGAGTTGCAACATTCTTCTCCTCTGAGTTCCAACATTCTTCTGGTTGATAATTGAAAAATACTGAATGTGGGCTCTTCCCTCACAAAGGCAGGGATGAGAGACTCACAGTGCACACAAATACATCATGAGCACAGATGGAATGATCTGCTTTCTTTTCCCTAGCTTGCTACAGCTCTCCCAAATCAGTTCTGAATGTTTATAGATCTGTGCTTGACTGGACAGGCAAAAGCAGGGCTTTCTTTATATCCACACATTCTTAGTTTCAGAACATAGAAGGAGACTGCTCTTAAGGTCACAGATCTAACACCAAACCAGTCTGTGCCTCTTCATACCAGGGCACTGTTGCTACAGGCAGAACAAGGGCAACATGACACACTGTCCCTCTGAAAGGAACAGAGGGACTGGACTGCCTGTTCAGCTCAGGAACCAGTGCAGCGTTCCAGTGCAATATGATTAGAAATCAGTTGCTCTCACCCCCAGCAGTGACAGCAAACTATAACTGAGTCTCACCACCATTTCACCTTCCTTGGGTATTCACAGGTCCCAAAGATTGTGCTCCCTGCAGCCTAGTTACTCATTTTTGTCACTCAGTACACACCTAGGCATGATTACCATTATAAGCAGCAGAGTTTTTGCCAACTCATTTGAAAATAATTGAACAAGTCCAACTGTGACCCAAGAAAATCAAGTACCCTTGTGTTTCCTGTATATGTGTCTTTAGTATATTTCACAGAAGTTCAGTGAGATGCTCCCCTATGAAGAAACCTCTTTGCTATGAAGACAAGACAGATCACAGAGGCACACAGTCATGGTGCCTTCCATCCCATCACCAAGTAAACTTTTCCTTGTACACTTAATACAGATTAGCTGAAAGAAAGCTCTCACAGCCTCTCTAAAAACAATCTAATCAAGCTTTTAGCTGTTTTGACTTCTCAGTGGATGATGGCAGCTTCTGAAGTCTTCTCAACTGTAGTATTCTTACCCCATTTGCTAAAGCAAGTTACCTTGTCCCTTCCTGTTCTTTCTAAGGACAAACTGCTTCTTGTCACATACTCATCTCCAGGTTCCACTGTCACTCTGTGAACGATCAGCAATTTAACCAAAGAAAGCTAATCTAGTACTCTGCTTTAATTCTTTCTCAAAGGAGGAGCTACTGGGCTGCTCCAGGTTTGTGTCTAGAGGCTGGCAGCACCTACCTTCTTCAGAGAGATTGTTCTCTTTGGTCTCCTGGTCCATCTGGCGGCACCAGCCCTCTAATCGTTCTGTTTCTGCCTGCAGCAGCTTCAGAAACCAGAACCCGTCCCGCCGGCAGGCTCCTGGCTGCGTGGGTTCCGACGGCGAAGCAGATGATGTCTCAAGCCAAGGGTCAGGAGGAGGGAGAGAGGAAGGCTCCAGGGCTGGGTCACTGTTATCTCCATAGGAGAGGTTTCTCTTTACTTGTGAGGGCTTGGCTGGTTGTCTGGTACTGGTATCAACACCAGAGTTGTGTTGGGGGCACTCAGCAACGCTTCTCTCTGATGATTTGCAGCTAGAGTTATTGGGTTCCTGCGTGTCAGAGTCTGTATCCTGTTTGGAGGACATACTGCGAGAGTGGCTGTTTCTAGAGAGATCAAACCCAAATATATTATATAGCAGAACTCAACCTATCTGGTTGCACACAACAGCCATTAAAAACATTTATTTACCATGGCTGCAGTTGAACATTCTCTTCCCCTTCTTGCACACAAACACACTACACATTCAGACAAAATTGTAAGGTTGCCTGCTTAATGCAATAGGCCATTCAGACAAGAGGACTGATGCACATTCCTAATTACGTCTTGGATTATTTTATTTATTTCTAACTTGCACTGCTTTATCTGTTTGCAGAATAAGTGCTGTTTGCATCAGGTGTGTGCTGTGGAGGCAGAGCTATCCATGGGCCCCCATTCAACACTGTTTGCATTAGAACAAAAAAGGGAGAAGGTAGTCTAAGCAGAAATGTGGAAAGAGCAATTTAGAAGAAAGGAGTAAGAATTATAGAAGTCTGAGTCTTTCACTTACCGCCACTCGTCTTCTACCTGAACCCCGATGGACTGGAATTTGGTGACTGGTGGAGGAGGCTCCTCTTTGACCACTGGCTGAAGGCAGTCAACCTTATTAAACAAAAGAAGTACAGACAAAAACAGACACAAGGACTTGCTGCTGGAATTCACATTAGTAGACAGGAGGGGTGCTGCACATACACATGGCATGTGGACACCACACACCAACTGCAGAGCTGTGCTAGAGAGGTGCCAGGCTGCTGCATGGGTTTGCTTCCACTTGAGCATCAGGACTGCACCCTACTGGGCTGCTGCCAGGCACCTGCTCTGAGCACACCAGGCTCTACCATCTGCTGTTTGCATGGCTCTGGCTGGGGAAGGGCTGCATGTCCCCAGAGGAGCAGCTGCACATGGCACCTGACATGGACAAAGGCCATAAGCTCCACAATCCAATTAAGACTGACAGCAAAGCCCAGCTTCCGCTTTCCCAGGGACTGACACCCTCCATAGCCCTGGATAAAAGGCTTAGAAGGGCTCAGGAAGGAAATCCAGGTGGTGGGCAGGTGGCATAGGAACCAACTTAGGAAAGGAAAAGGAATGAAGTCAGTCTCTCCAATGCAACTTTTCTTGCTTATGGCCCTTAACACACTCTCTGCCCCACCAGTCATGCAGGGACCCTTTACTATGCTGTGTAACTTACTGGGCAGCTAACCTGAGTGCAAAGCCATGGAGAACTTGTTCAGCATGCACATGGTGACCTGCAAAGCCCAGCTCCTGATCTAGACTTGCTGAAGTGCTCACAATCCTGACTGCAGTGTATAACTTGCAGCACTGAACCAGCAATTTGAGACAGAACTGCTGTTTGCAGGGACCAGCTACCTGTACCCAGAAAATGTGCTCAGAAGGTGTACAACTGCAGATAACATTTGCTGAATAAAGCAATAGGTTTATGCTACTCAGTGGGTTCTCTTTTGCCTATAGAACAAACAACTCATTTCCACTAGTTTCCACAGAGCTAAACGCTTCCAGCAAGAACAGCAGCAACCTGCTGGCATAGCCAGCCAGCACAGGGGAGCAGATGCCACCAAGAAGTGCTCCCATCTGCCTAGAGCTCTGCAAGTCACACTGCAGCAGCCCACGCTACACAGATGGTAAGTAGAAGAGCCCATCACTCTGAAGAAATTTGTCCGAAGAACCTCAAAGGAGGAGGAGCAGACTGACACCAAGGACTGTAAGCAGAGCACAGGATCAGTGCAGGTTTACTAGCACCAGAATGCCTCTCTAAAGAAACCAATCAGTTAATAGGGTCCCTCTGATTTATCAATTTATCACATTATCAATTTTGTATTGAAATAACTTATAGGTCTCAGGTCTGTTACAGAAACTTCTGCCTTATCTCCCTCCTGGGAGCATAGAAGTTAGTATGAAAAGCTCTCCTAAGTGGGTTCAGATGCACACACGGTCACACAAAACACAAGTGCTAAGTAGATGTGTTAAGGATATTCCTTAAGATACAAAGAAGAACAAACTATTCCATACTTGTATTCCTATAGATGACAACTTTCTTTTGGGGACGTTCTCCACTTTAGGCTCCTCACTTGTCAGAGTCCCTTTGTCACTTTTCAAAGTTGCATTTTTCTGTGGCACTTCTGGAGTGTCTCTTGCTGGAGTCACAATGCTGCCCCTTGTAACACTGGGTGTCCTGGTGCTGTCCAAGCTGTCTGAGGAATTGCTTAGTCCTGACTGGCTGGTCACCTCGCTCTTGTGGTCCTGGCTGTCCAGGTAGGTGTCCTGCGCCGATTCAGTGCTGCTCTGCACAGTGACAGAGATGAACGGCTTTGATGTGGTCCGAGGTGGGACAGGAGGTGGAGTCTTTTTATATGCCACTAGGCATGATGAACCTGCAGTGATGGAAGTGGGGAGAATGGAGAATAGAAGAGGCAGACAGAGAGAGAGACAGTAAAAGAAAGAAACAGCAGGTCAGTCACAACATCCAAGAGAAGCCTCCGACCAGAAGCGGGAGGCAGAAATGCAGAAACAGCCTACAGCCAGCAGCTCATACCAAGTAACCCAAACCAAAGCATAACGGGAAGTAGAAGGCACAGCCAGAGCTAGCTTGCAAAAGAAGTTAAAAGAAATGCATGATGTGTGAAAGGCTAGTAACGGAGAAGAGGTACAGAGAAACCTCCCAGGACTGCTACAAGGTTTGGCAGGTGTAAGTCTCCACGCTGGGGGAACTCTTTTTGGCTAAGCCCTATGTTTTAGCCTCCTAGTACAGCCAAGTGTCTCAGCTCTCTGTCCCATCAGTTGACAGCTTTCAGTATCTGGACCCGGGTGGTGTTTTTTCCTATAAAAATGGAAAGAAGCCATAACATTTATTAGATGTTGATAGTAAGAACGTAAAAATCTAGCTGCTGTACATTACAGGAAAATACATCACGCCAGATCCAATAGCCTGAGAGAGGTGAGGCTATGCTGCTCCACATGCCAGCAAGGACATATACACAGCCACTACATACAAATATATATACATACACAGGCACACAATGCCAAATGCACAGATCTGAAGAGAGCCCCCAAACAAAAGACATCAGCAATAGCCTCATGGAAGTAGGTCCTCCAGCAGCTGAGCCCTCTGCCTGCCACATAGGCCCACTGGCTCCCCCCACAGTCTGGAGACACAAGCCAGAAGCTGAAGCCCTACCTCAGCTTCAGTACAGACTGTAACGCACATACAGGGCCTTTGGGCTCTCAGCCCAAGAGCTACCCTTGCAGATCCACTTGCCCTGCTCCCAGCCTGCACTCACTGGCTACTCACTCACCCCCATCTCATTTTTTTCAGCCTAGAAATGTCCCTGCATGCCACCCTGAGTGTCCCCAGGCTCATGGCCATACCGCCTGCAGGCAAACTGCACAGCAATGCATTGTGCATCACGGGCTATTTTACACACCTCATATATACCATATTAATGGCTACCAGTATTGATCACAGAATTGTAGGGGTTGGAAGGGACCTCAAGAGATCATCTAGACCAGCCCCCTGCTATATTATTTCAATGGGGCTAAAAGAAAGGGTTACAGAGGAGGAAGAGGAGACCCATGCTCCCAGAAGAGTTCAAGTAGCTAAAGATGCTGAGAAGCATTGTAATGGTCACACTGGTGCAAGAGAATGAAGCTCTTACACCCTCTTCTGACACTGGTCCTTCCTGCAGCCATGAGGGCTATGCAGTTGGGAAGCACACAGCTGAAAAATACTTGGCACAAGCTACTTGTATGGGGAACGGGCTATTTTTCAGCTTGACCTGTTCCTGGTGCTATTCCTCATGGTGACACAAGCTGTGTAAACTGCTCAGGACAGCTCAAGCCTGCAGCTGCTGTATGTCCACACAGAGCAGAAATGTATTAGGTACTTGAAAAACCACCCACAGTGATTTCCAAAAAGGTCATACAAGTATGGCAACTTGCCAAAACACTGTTATACACATCCTTTAGCCAGCACTTGTTTGGTCATGTAAACAGCGTGCTGCTGTCTTGTCAGGGCACTACCAGCTGCTGACGGTAATGGCACCAGCATTTGCTTCCAGCTTGCCAGCCCCACACCACCCCCTTCCTTTCCAGTGTGCAAGCTCATATACCAGGACAGCAGCAGGACATGCTGCAGATGCTCAAAGCAGCACCAAATCAGAACTGTTTAGTATCTCCAAGCAAGTCAACCTTGCAACCGAGATGTTAAGTTCAGCAGAGGTACCAGATTCAATGGCAGTACTTGCATAAGCACAGGCCGAACTGCAGCATGGAGCTGGCCTCTGCCCACAGCAATGCTTCTTGGCACTATACAGACATACAAACAAGGTCAAAGCACCAGACACCACATAACTGCTGCCTCTTTCCCCAAGTTTCCTCCTCCACATATCCCAACACCTCCTTGGGTACACTGTAGATCTGATCAAGTTAGAACTTCACTTGTTACAGATGTTTACCTGATCAACCCTTTGGGGACAAGTCTTAGTTACACTTACCCTGTCACTATGCTAGATGGGTGGAACACTTTTCATGTGAGCATGGTCTGAAGCAGCTCTCTTGGGCAGGGAACAGGGAGCCATGGAACAGCCCATGGGTAAGGAGCCCATCTAGACACCTCACCAAAGCTATTCTGACACAAGAACACCATCTGAGATTGTCACACCAATTTCTGGGCCAAGTCTTATGCCCAGTCTTTATAGATCAGCCTAGCAGAGCATTGTAGTATCAGTTTGAATGAAGCAAGAGGAAAAGCCCCTTTACATAAAGGGCACTACACCACCAAAATGTAGGAGGCTCATGGTGCCACACATCACTGTACCAGGAGCTACGACAGCCATTAACTATGACAAGCCAAAGCTTCCCAAAGGGGCAGTGGAGAAAGACTCCCCATGGCCCTCTTCTTCCAACATCACATATCCTCTTCTGTTCCTCCAGCATTGCACCCAGCCCCAGTGTGTCCCCTGCCAGCCAGCAGTGAGCCTTGGAGAGATCATGCCACAAAGGGCAGAGCTTATGGGACTGACTACTTTGGTGCTTTTACTGCCGTGTTTACATGCAGCATGGCTCAGGTTTCCCAGCTGCTGTTTATGCCCACGGGGCTGTACTGTAATTAGGAAAGTAAATCAGCTGCTATCTGATATCAAATACTGCAGCTAGGCAAAACAAGGGGAGGGCAGCACATCAGCAGACAGAAAAAGGCAGATTTCCTAGGGGAGATGGGTGGTGTTTAGGGTGAGTTGTTCAGCTTTCCATTACATATACAGAGCAAAGCAGCAACTTCTTGTTCCAGGGGATGCTTTCATGGTGTCCTGCTCAGCTGAAGAGCACAGATTTTGCTAAAATGAAAACCCACTGTTGCAGCAACAAAATGCCCCCACTGACCAACGTGTGGTTGAAAGAGTCTACAGCTCTAAATGCCCATACAAATGGAAGGAATGCACAAAGATCTGGAGCCTTGAAATACTAAGATTGCTTTGATGAGTGCAGTTAAAAATGAACCCCACTGAAGCCCCTGCAATCATAAGGCAGAGACTTTTCACTGCAAAGCCAGAAACCATGCTGAACCTAAAATGGTCTTCAAAAGCCACTTACAGTAAACCAGTCCGTAACAGGCAGCCCTTCTCCCTCAATCCAAATATGAAATTTCAGTTTTTCCTGCATCCATGGGAAGAGATAAGAAGCCCTGAAGAAACCAAGTGAATCCTGCTACTTCCATGGGGGAAATGTTATGAACAGAGCAGGCAGCATACCCTCACGCCACCAGTCAGCAGCTCCTGATCTGATGCAGGTCACAGCCTACAACATTTTTATTTCAGTTTGTGGTGTAACATGGAGCTGCAGTCCACAAAGGCAGTGGAGCAGGTGAACTGTCTACCATGCTTAATTTTGATGGAACTGATCAATTCATGGTGGCATTAGATACAACTGATGGGAACTATGATTCCCAAAACAACGTCTCAAGTATCAAAAGATGTTCTCCTGCTTGAGCAAGTGACAACAGTAAGACTATGTCATGTATTGCCTTGTGGTGTTACCTATGTGACCATGGGGAAGATAGGAAGAAGTGTCATAAAAAATCCAATCCTGCACTTCAAGCATGGGTAAAAGATTTACAAGAGATATCAACCACTAAGGTGAACTTCTCCAAAAAGGTGACTGCTGTGGGACATTGCAATAGCTGTAAGGACCACAGAGGTAACAAACAGAGTAGGGGGGGAAAGGATAATAAAGAGGATTGGACTGAGTGAATCCGATGGCCTGGTGCATCAGCGCCACAAAAATGAGGCACTGGTGGACACTACACTCTAATGCCCTTGAGTCACCAAGGGACAAAATTAAATTATATTTCTGGGGTGACTGGATGTTCCCAAAACTTGACTTTGTTGGAGGCAGAAATAAGCCTTACTGGTAAAGACAGGCAAAAACATCTATTGTGACTGGCCCATAGGCTCCACGTATACTTGGTATTGATTATCTCAGAAGGGGTTATTTTAAGGATCCCAAGGGGTGTTGATTGGTTTTTGGAATAGCTGCTGTAGACACAGATGACATTATGCAGCTGTTTTGCCTGGCCTGTCAGAAGATCTGTGTGTTGTGGGGTTGCGATGAGTGAAAAAACAACAGGTACCGATTGTTACAAAAATGGTGCACAGATGGCAGTACAGCACCAACAGGGAATCTTTGCTTCCCATTCATACGCTGAATCGTCAGCTAGAGAGCCAGGGAGTGACCAGCAAAACTCACTCACCTCTTAACAATACCCACATTTGACATCTGGTCTGTGCAGCACGACTTACATTTGTGAACATCAACCAACACTGCAAAAAGGCACTGAAGAGCAAGAGAATTCTGCTTAACACTCCAGCACTGCAGCACCAGACCCTTTCTGCCTGTAGGATCTCCTACAGCTTATTTAAGCAAGTCATTAGAATTTATAACTGCTGTGGATGACTCTGTTTATACCCTTCCTTACATAATTATTTTTGAAAGCAGCGTGGTTCAGAATTAGCATCTTCCATGTGGCATTACTGGCTGCTTACAGGGGCTTAGGCAACAGCCACTGACTTGACTTCAGGCAAAAGAGCTTCACTTTCAGAGCCTTAACCTGGAGAGCTGCTCTGACCCTCAGACCAGTTGGGTATACTATAATCCTCACCCCCTCCTTCTGCTGAATGGGCAATTGCTTCTTGAAAGACCAGAGCACAAGAGTCAAAAAAGAATATTAAATCCATCAGTGCTTGAGAGGCCCCTGTTCAAACATCAGCAGGCTGTACTTACCTGCTCAGTACCTACAACCCTGCTGAGATCATAGCCAAGGTATTTGGTTTTAGATGTAAACATTGTAATTGCTGTCTGGCATGAAGTGCAATTATTTTGTTGGCCTGGTTGATTTAATATAGCCAAGTGGTATTCCTTGCCATCCCCATGGCTTCAAAGATCTATTCAATCCATCCTTAGTTTTATTAGAAGTTTCAAGTTGTAAGCAGTTGTGAAGGTGAGGGGTATCAGTAGAGCTCAGATTGATAACCACTTCTGTGTCCTATACATCCTCTTTCTCCAAGGAAAGACCTGAAGAAACCATATCCCTTGCATAAGGCAACACACTCCAAAATAATCTCTCCCACTACAAGACAAGCTCATTTGCCTTTTAAATGAAACTTCCCAATAATCACGCAGCAAACAAGAACAGCCCTAAGTTGCATTAACTCCAGAGATTTTGGCCACATGTCTTAGAACTTGTTTAAGGACCATATTTACAGGTAGCTTTCAACAGCAAATGAGACCAGAACAGTCACATTCCAAATAGCCTAACCTCTGATTTTCATGAATTTGCACAACGCTTCAGGATTGAAGCTATAATGAACAGCAGGACGCCTTGTTTGTAGGAAGACCAAGGAAAAATAATTCCCACTAACAATTGCTACTGGACACAATACAACTGGACAATAGTTCAGACAGAAGGGACCTCCACCTTTTCCTCATGCCTACTTGTTAAGTGACTGTCTTCATCAGAAGTATCAAGTCCAGTGCTTTCTTGAGATCTCTCCTTGCTGTTGACACATATTAAAGAGCCTTTTTTCCTTACAGCAAAAGTTCTGAACTATTTCACCATCACCCTAGCCAAGACAGCCACCTTCTGTCACAGCTCCCACAAGGCCTCCTCTGTTCTAAAACATGTTTAGGAAGGCATTTTTCCTAGCTGGCTTGCTTGGTACTTGCAACACAAAGTTATCTTTCACATGCTTTAGGAATATCCCAGACTTCTTTATCACAGCAGTATGATACTCCCAGTTTGAATTTGGGAAGTTAAAAGTCTCTCACATAAGGATGAAGGCAACTGTTCCAGAAATTTCTCCCAGTTTAACTACAGGGGGTAGTCATTTGTGCCATCACCTTGACTAGGCAGTCAACAGCAGACATGTACCACATTGCCTTGCTATGCATCCCCTTAATCATCACTGTCCAGAAGCTCTCTCCTCATATAATCCCTAATGATGACGGCCATACAATCTAAATCTTTCCACCTCCACCTCACCTGCTTTGCTATTGCTCCCTAACAGCCAACTAGCCCAGCACTCCAGGTGACTTGCCACTGATAAAAGTTCTGGGAAAGGACCAAAGCTTCCAGCTCATTCGTTCATACCTCATACTGCATGCATTGGTATACAAGCATTTCAGCTGCATCCCTGAATATATAGTGCTCTCCAGAGCAGCACAGATGCTTCATTAGCCATGCTGTCTTCAGACTGTGCTACATCATCCTTTGGCATAACCACAGCACTCCTGATGATGCATCCTTTCACACCAATCCTGGTTTAAAGATCTCTCCATCACTTTCACCAGATTATGAGTCAAGGAATTGGTTCCCCATTGAGACATTGGACCACTCATTGATAAAGACTTGCCAACTGAGGGTGAAGATGCTTACACTGATTAACACATGGAAGAAAAATCTACCCACGTTATTAGTCAACTGGAAAATGTTTCCATCTAGACAAGACAGGCATCCTCACATAAGGATTTTCATCCCCTGCTTTCAACTTCGGAAAAGTTTGGTTAAATAAAACCATACTCCCAGAAAGCAAACTTAAGTGACTGCGTTAAAGAGACTGCTGGTGGAAGTACTACACAGATTTGTACTCCAAATTCCATGTTTCCATTTTAATAGCAGTACTCTCCTTGTAAAAAAGAAAAAAAAAAATCGCATCTTCACACTACAGAGCAAAGTCAGTGCCTGACAGGGAAGTGAGCTGCTGACAGTGATGATGGGGCTGTGGGGCCTTGTAGAGCTTTTGCAGCCTTTCTGCTCCCAACAGGACAGATGCCTGCCCTTGCTGCACTCCAGCCTGTGTTGCTTCTGTGGAAGCGGAATATGCCCATCAAAATCTGTGGTGTGACCAGCCCAGGCCCTCTGAAGTTCTCAGATAATAAAAACCAATATCTTCAGCACTCAGCCAGCCCCCACCCAGCTTTGCTTGCTGTAATTACTGTTGCCTTGTAATTATGCAGATGACACAATCCTGGCTGTGTGTAGATGCCTGGGAGGAAGCACCACCAGGTACACACTACATCTCTTGCTCAAGTCCATGCACATAACACTCCTGCTGCACAGAGCATTGCACATTGTTCTGAAGGAGATCAGAGAAATCCAAGCTTTCGTTCTCCTCTTATCAACTTCCTCATCTGTGGCTCCTGGGCAAACCTCAGCTCTCCAAGTAGAGCAGCACACCAAGCAGGTTGCTTGCACACATCACATGCAATAACAGCCACAATAAGGTAGCCACTACAACACCACTACCTATGTCCCATTAATTCTCCCCCTACTACTTCTATCATCATTCTGAAAACAGATACTGGCTTTCAGGAAAGATGCAATGATGTGGGGCTGGTGTGCACTGTCCCATCAATCTCAAAGGCACTGTGCATCCCCTCAAGCCAGCTCTGGAACACAGTACCAGCTTCACCAGCACACCCAGCCAGATATGACAGCATCAAAGTGTCAGGGAACACAACTGAAACAGGAACAGAGATGCAAGGTGGGTCTGCAGATATGGGAACTGATTATTTCCACCTTAGATCAACAGCAGTACCTCACCTGTGAGATAAGCATGCATTAGATGGAGGTGCCCTTACTAATAGGGCTGTTCTTCCCACACATAACACAAGCCTTCCCCAGAGCACCCACCACTGTACAAGATACACCTGACCCACACCACAGCTGTCTGATACCCAGGGCCTGTGGAAGGCTCCTACATTTCAGCAACCTGGCATTTCTTAGCCAGAATAACTAAGTACTTAGCTTTAAGGCAAGATGAACATCCACTTCCTTAAAACCCAGCCACAAGTCGGCCAAAAACACTGACTCCTCCTCATCTTTAAGCAGCAAGCACTGCTATGCTTGCAAGTGCTACAATACTATGAAGACTCATGCAAACATATCTTAAGTCTCCTAGCTGGGAAAAAAGTTGCTGGTCAAGCAAGCAGAGATGCGGCACCTATTGCTTCTGGTTCAGTACTCATCTTGGTCACTGCACTCTTGCAGATCTCCAGAGATAAGCTGGCATATTTATTCATCTGCTGCCTGTTATTAAGACACAAAGGACTGTCTTGCATTTATTTGTCCACTGTTAAGAAGATTAAGATCCTAGGTATTATGTCCAGTTTTTTTGCTTTCATAACTGCAGGAAAAGAGCCTTGAATGAAAGGGAACAGCTTCCAAGTATTACAGTCACAGTAAGAGCTCCTCCCTACCGTGCAAATGCAAAACCCAGGGCCCTCTTTGAGTATTAGCCAGGCATTTTATTGCCTAATGGTACAGCCTTCATCCAGAAGCTCACCACAGAATGGCCTGAGCAACCATTTATACTCTGCTCATCCATGACTGAGATGCCCCTAGGATGAGAAGAAGCATGAGTTAACAGTGAGGGGTGGCTGTGCTGCCAGGCCAGGGGCCACACAACGACAGGCAGGAGTGACACAGCAGCGCCGCTCAGTACCGCAAGGCACATCAACAGCCACTTCTGATCGGATGTCCAGTCCCCAATACGCTACAGAGGGAGACAGAAAGTTCACTCAAGGAAAGAAAGGCCGAGGGTTGTGATCTCCTTGTTTAAGGAACTTTGGATTTTCCAGCATACCAGGTTAGAGCATTAAGGAGATGCTGAAATTCTGACTTTGTAGCAATACCCAAACAGAAGTTACAACAAGCACTTACACACCAGAAACTGCTACACGGGGAAGGCCCAGCAACATTTTACTTCCCTTTCCCAAAAGGAAGCTGCTTTAAGAAGGTCACAGATTTAAGAGGCATGAAGCACCAAATGACACCACCCAAGAATGCTGGGGTTTAAAAATACAGCATCTCCCACAGTTGGGCTTCTGACCCATCTGGTCGTCCTCTCCCTTCCAGGCAGACTGCTATAGCAGCTAATGTTACTGTGAGGACAACACATACTGCAGAGAATGCATGCCACAGACACACCCAAGCCCATCTGCAGCAACTGTTACCGGAGCTTCTATTTGTATTAAAAGTGACACTGTAACTTCTCCCGGCTCTCCCTGAAGTCATTCATCCAGCAAAGGCTTTTTACAGCAAGCGTATGGTGTTGTAGGGTGAATAAACAAAGAATAGTACCCACACAATATAATGAAGATGGACAGTATATTTATGGACGGATTATCCAGATGGCATGGACACCCAATAAATTAGGAAGGGCACACCTGTCACCAAAGGCTGTAACTCCACATGGGAGAG
>VXAB01003104.1:1535-24018 GCA_013399175.1 Odontophorus gujanensis | reverse complement strand
GACTTCATATATAACTGTTTTTAATACATTAAATATATGAAATATCTTCAAAATTTATTAAGTAAAAAAATCACACTTTTAAAATGTATTATAGAATATCTATATTCCATCAAAAAAAAGAGAGAGAGAGAGAGAGAGAGAGAAAGAGGGTGAGATTAAAGAATAGTCAAGGGAGATAAGATTTTAACATGTTTGAATTCCCAAAGTTCAGAATTATTTCTGTCTGAGCTAAAACTATTGAAACTAAAGGATAACTCATAGTTATTGTTACTCCAGCAATTGAACTCTTTCACCATTTCCTTTCTCCTTAGCTAGCTGTGGTGAAAAATACATTCCATTAAAATTAAATCAGCCTTGCTCAAGCTTTTGGAAGGCATATCTTCTGTTCATATATCATGAACTGTTAAATTACACTATACTCTGCATCAATGCCTTAATATTATTTTGAAATTAGTTGATACATTTTTTGGAGTAAAATAATTTGGTCCTTAGTCTGAGTTTGTACCTCTACACAGAGATCTAGTATTTAGGTTATGTAAGAAGCACAAATATTTTTAAGCCTGCTACTAAACATTGTCCCACCACTGCTTTCAGACTTCATCAGTGTTACAAGCAAACATACTGATAGAAAACTTCTCAGCTGAGGTTTAGTACAAGACGAAATTCAGATTCAATGAGACAGTTAAACTTATTGACACAGAATGGATGCAAGAGCTTAATATCTTAAATAGTAACATAAAGAAGCAGAGTCCACAGATTTTCTGTGTCCATAAGTCTCCTGTAATTGAATAAATGGGGAAAAAAACATGCATTCAATGTATATGTAAAATACAAGTTCTGACATATGTGTATTCAAAATCTTAATTGTGTCCTGAAATTTAGCAGTCATGCAGTAGGAGCCTATGTGAAAATAGAATTTGAAACCCAATTCTGTATTGTGGTATAAACTGTCAGGCAGCTAAGCACCAGACAGCCATTCACTCACTCCCCCACAGTGAGATTGAGAAGAAAATCAGGAAAAAAAAAAGAAAAAAGGGGAAACTCATGGGTTGTGATGAAGAAATTTAACGGGTTGTGATGTCATATAGTATGGAATATTCCTTCCTCCATTTTTGGTCAATTGTGAGCCCACTCCTGCCTTCTTGTACACTTCTAATCTCCTCACTGGCTGGACATTATAGTGTCCTCAACTTAGTGTAAGCACAGCTCAGTTACAGATAAAACATCAGCGTGTTATCAGTAATATTCTCATCCTCAATTTAAAAACACAGCACCAGCACTATATCAGCTAAAAAGAAAAGTAACAGTCTCAGTCAAAACCAGGACGGTATCAATCTACGTCAAGTACAGGTCCTGTGCTTTCCAATAAATCACTACTAGCTTTTTATTTTTATTTTTATTTTTTTAGTATATACATACATATGTCATTCCATTAGTCTATGAGTTAACCCCCTAAATGTCTGTTGAATTGTCTAGCTCATGACTCTGGGCTCCCTAGATCATAACAGCACTTCTGAGTCTGGGAGGTGGTATGTGGATGGTTACATGCTGAAACTTGTTCTGGAGTCTATCACTGTTGTTCTTGCCCAGTTCTATCACCACTACATTTTGCTTATGTCCATCAAAATTCATTCTGCATTAATCTAGGTACTCATATTGCAATACTTTTGATACAACTTTTAGCAAAAATTATAGATAGCATATATGTTCCAGTCAAGGGCTGTGCTTCATCACCAGCAACTTCTGAAGCAGCTCAAACACCTTTATATACTGTTAATATCTCTTTTTCATTTATAGTATACTAGGCCTTGGATCCTCTTCACATTTGAATCCATAACCCCGAGAAATGACTTTGAGTGACTTTTCAAATGCCATTGAGTGTAGTTTGGAGACCACAAACAGTTCCCCCTGGAATTCTGGGATGCATCTCATCAGGACCCATTGACTTATGGATGTTCAGATTCCTCATGCAGCAATGAACTCATTCTTTGTTTACAGTGAGAGTGATGTTGCTCCCCTATCCCCACTTTCCAATCTATCCTCTCAAGGGCTGCGTGAAGCGCAATCATCACTGAAGACTGGGTTCCTCAGCCTTTTCTTTTTCCGTTGTTATCAGCCTGTTTGTATTGTTCATTGGGAATATGGGTAGGTACGTATTCTTGGACTTTGCTTTTCTGTTTTATGTACCTTTAGAAGCCATTCCTGTTCTTCTTTCCATCTCTTGCCAAGTCCAGTTCCAGCTGGACCTTGGCCCTTCTGATCCCACCTCTACACAGCCTAGGAGTATCCCCATATTCTTTTTAGGGTATCTGTCCCTGCTTTCACTACCTGTGCATTTTCCTCTTTTTCTTCAATTGGACCAGCAAGTCCGAGTTCAGACAGTCTCCTTATTTCCTACACCTGGGAATGAAGAGTTCTGGTGCCTTAAGGAAAGCTTTCTTACAGATCTACCAGCTCTGTTCTGCCCCCCTGTCCTTAAAGGTAGTTTCCCAGGTTTTTTTACTAACTCCTTGAAGAATGGGAAGTTGGCTTTCCTGCAATTTAACATCCTGGTTTTACTCACTGTATTCTGTCTGAAATCCTCCGAGGGGGTTGACTTCACCATTGCATGGTCACTACAGTCCAGAGAGCCTTTGTTCTTTATATCACCAATCAGCTCATTAGTTTTGGTGAGTGACAAGCCCTCTACTATATCCAGCTTCCAAGGGGCTATTACAAACTCAAGAAGTTATCCTTGATGCATTCCAGGAGCCTTCTGAATTGCCTACAGATAACTGTTCTACTTTTCCTGTGGATGCCAGTGTTTGATGTTCCCCAGCAGGACAAGAACCTACAGTTCCAGTGTGTCCTGTAGCTGACCTGTAGTAGACACCAACCACAAAGCTCTTTTTATTGCCTTCATCTCTATCTCTTACCTATGGGCTATTAATTTGGTTGAAGCCATTCTTAAGGCACAGTTCTTCTCATTCTTTCTTGATATAGAGGACAATGCGTCTTCCTCTCTTTCTTTGCTTGTCACTTCTGAACAGCTCTGCAGCCCTTGATAGCCGTACTCCAGTCATGGGAATCATCTCATCAGATTTTGATGGAATGGTTTTGGTGACATTAGCTACATTGTAGTTTTCTAGTAGCACAGTGGCTTGCAGCTCCTCCTGTTTGTTTCACAAACTCCTTGTGCTGGTGTAGAGGCACTTCACCTGGGCAGCCAGGGTTGACATCTTCTCGGAGTATAACTCTTTAATTTATTTGAAATATTTTAGTTAGTTTCTCTCTTGCCTTCTCCTTTTGCCTCAGATGTTCCTGTCTCTTTGTTGTAAGTGTGCAGCAGTGTTGCCAGCATATCTCAGGGCAGCACTAGCACCCTGTCTATCTAACCTAGCTAAACCATCCTATACCTTAACTTGGGTAGGCTCACTATAACCCCCACGCTGCTTCCTCTTTGCACCTAGTTTAAAGCCCAGACAATGATCCCTGTTAGCTTTTTCCCAAGGACTCTCCTCCTCCTTTGAGAAAGATGAGCTTTATCTGTTGCCCACATGCCTGGCTGCTCTGCTGGCAGAGTATCCAAAGCATTAGAGATAAAGGCAGGTGTTGATAAACAAAGTGTTTCCATTTATTTCAATGTCCTTACCTAGTACAGGAATCAGAGAAGATAAAATGATCTGTGTACTCAATTCCTTCTGCTGTTGTTTCAAGGCCTTGAATTCTCTTTTGGTGGCACTTGAACTGTGGGTAGCTGCTTCTTCCCTCTCTGTGGGGGAAAGAAGTAATGGTTCTTTGGCTCTACCAGGCTAGGGAATTTCCATGTTCAATCCCTAACTTGAGACGCAGAAAAATATGAGACTTCTTTAAGAAGATGTAATGCTTGGCAGTGGGATAGAGTGCACCTTCAGAAAGTTTGCTGATGACATCAAGCTGTGGGGTGTGGTTGATACACCAAAGGGATAGGATGCCAACCAGAGAGATTTAGACAATCTAATGACGCAGGGCTCTGTTGAATCTCATGAGGTTTAACAAATCCAAATGCAAGGTATCACCCACTACCAGTTCATGCTGGGGGATGTAGGAACTGAGAGCAGCCCTGGCAAAAAAGTCCGGGTGGTACTGGTGAATGGGAAGCTGAACATGAGCCAGCAATGTGCCCTCACAGCCTAGAAAGGCAAACATATCATGGGCTGCACCAAAAGAAGCACAGCAAGCAGGTCGAGGGAGTTGACCCTCATATCACCCTGCCACTTCACTCTGCACTGGTGAGGCACCTCCTGGAGTACTGCATCCAGATGCGGAGTCCTCAGTACAGGAGAGACATAGCCCTGCTGGAGCATGTCTATCCAAATAAGGGCCACAGAATCGATCACAGAGATGGTAAACCTCTCCTACATGGACAGGCTGAGGGAGTTGGGGCTGTTCAGCCTGGAGAAGACAAGGCTATGAGATTACCTGATAGCAAACCTTCAGTATTTAAAGAAAATGGCAGACTCTTTAGCTGGGTCTGTGGCAACAGAACAGGGGGAATTGGCTTAAAGCTCAGGGAAGATATATTTAAGTTAGATATAAGGAAATAATCCTTTGCAGTGAGGATGGTGAGGAACTAGAACATGTTGCCTAGTGGTGTAGTTGATGCCCTGTCCCTGGAGACTTTCAAGGTAAGACTGGATAAGGCCCTGGGCAACCTGATCTAGCTGTGGTGTCCCTGTTCTTTGCAGAGGAGTATGACTAGACGTTCTTTGATGTCCTTTCCAACTCTGAGAATTCTGTGATTCTATGATATTGGGTATTCAGATCCCTACAGGGAAGAGTAGCCTACAACAAATACCTGTCTCTTCATCTTGGAGAATTTAGCCTTATCAAAAGGGAGAAGGCTTTCCTTTTTTGACTTTTGTTGATTTCTCTAGTGTAAGTAGGCTGTTATGAACTACAGATAAGCATGCTATATCCAAGGCCTTGTACCTATTGTACAGAGGCAACTTCGGGCATGTAATAGGCAGAGAAAGATTTCACTTACATCTCTGGGCAGGGACATTCCTCCATCCACTCCTTTCCTTTGAGTTCTTGGCTTCAACCTGGCAGAGAGAGGATATAGTCTGCCTTGAATCTTGTGCTTCCTTCTGCAGTATAATCTGTCTCTGAGAGGACAGAATGTATTTCCTCTGTTCCTTCTTTTTGGCCCCTGTGATACTCCTTATCCTGTATATTTCATCTTGTAGCCTCATCACTAGACTGAGCAGATCCCCCACCTACTAGCACCACACACAGCTGTTCTCATTGCTGCCACATGATGCTAATGAAGAGGCAGGTACTCTGTCAAGCTGGAGGCCTGGACAACAGTGTGTTTGAAAGTTCAGCCTGGGTTTTGGTATCCCTTCTGACGGGTGCAGACACTGTCTCTCTGTCATGTGGATATCATTACAAGAGTCTTTATTCTCAGAGGGTGATAACACTATTCTTAGGAGACAAACTGATCCACCAATTATTGTTTCCAGGGCTCTTGGTCACTTGTGCTCCTAGGAGCTGCCTTTGTAGGTGTGGAAGGACTCTGTCACCCATAGTGACTTCACCCACGCTGTGTTAGAACAGCCTCTCATCAGGGGTTTTGCACTTCTGGCTTGATGGTTTTGCCTTGCTGGGGAAGGTTGGCCAGTGCAATGTTCTGCTCTGAATCTGGTCCCCTCAAAGTCATCCAAGATCAAAGTTGCTCAAAGCCACATCTAACCTGGTCTTGAACTCTTTCAGGGTTCAACCATTCACACCTTCTCTAGGCAACTTGTTCCAGTACCTTACCACTTTCAGAGTAAAGAATTTCCTCTGAATATCTAGGTCAGATTTACACTCTTGTTGTATAAAGCCATTACTCCTTGTATTATCACTACACTCAGTGATGAAGAGTCTCTCTCCAGCTTTCAATAAGGTCTCTTTTAAGTACTGAAGCCCTCCCTGGAGTCTTCTCTTCTGTAGGCAGGGAAAAAAAGAAAAAAAGAAAAATAGAAAAACCCATAAAAAAACCAAACCACTCTCAGACTTCTTTGAAAGGAACTGCCTTAAAATCTTTGTTTCCAGTTTCCATTTTTGAGTAAGTACCAGTATATAATTTAATTTGTGAAGTCTGCATAAGGGTGTTTGAAGTGATGAATATATATATATATATTTTGTCACAGAACTGTAAGAATGCATATTTTACTCCCCAGTTTTTCAAAAGGTCAAAATGCTACAGATTAGCATTTGCTTTATTCTCAGAGTTGCATATATTCAAGAATGATGATAAATTTTCTCTCTTTCAAAGGTAGTTCTAATAAAGAATTAGTTGTTTAAGTGTATATCTGCACGAAAAAAAGATGTATGCAAAGGTGATGAAAATCAGTGAATATAGTTTTAAAAAGTTAGACATTAATTACTGCTAAATCTTCTCAGTATTTTTGTTTGCTTGTTTTTGTTGTTGTCTATTTAAATGAACATTAAAAGATTGACATTTCTATGATACCCATTAACATCTTTTTTTTTGTCACTCTTAGCTATGAAACAAGCATGCATATTACAATTTTAAAGATTGACTTGGTAAAAGTTACCAGAAGAAAAATAACTAAGGAGGTAGTGCTGCAAAAAATGACCATGCAAAAATGAATGACTGATTTCTAAAATATTTTCCTTGGAATCTGAGTTCTTATTGCTAATAGACACTTTTCCCTAGACATAAGTACTTGCCTCACATTTCTTTCTCTCTCTTCAAGTGATTAGTGGTTAACCACAGAATTTCAGTATTGCTTTTCAATGGTAATTGAGGCTGTTCTGAGCTTTTCTGTCGTCATACTGTTATCTTTCAAATGCGCTAGCTGACACCCCAAAATGTAGTATCCTTCCTTTCTGCACTTCTAAAGTTTAGATAAAGTGAATTGTATTAAAGAAGCTCTGCCATAAATTATAGGTGACAGTAGAAGTGATTAAAGCCCATAGTTTGATTGCATGCATTAATCTCTACTCCTTTCCTCAAGTTTAATTTAATTACACCCAGGTGTACATTTCTTTTTAATTTATTAACTTTGTCACTAATCAGTTGCCCTGTATGCTTTTGCCTGCAAAATGTGCAAGCCAGATGCATGAATAGAAGAATAGGGCAGAAATAAGCAAGATAAGACAAGAAAACAAGCGAACAAACAACCAAACAACAACAACAAAAACATACCAAAACAAAACACTAACTGTCACAATCCTCCATCAATTATTCTTCACTACTGTAAAATCAATATAATCTTTCCATCTTTCATCATCCATTCATATTTCATTAGGTCATACAGACGAAAGGCACCAAATCCTGACTATACAATGAGTGCAGTAGGACAGGCTAGCCAAGACTGTCAATTTACTCCATCATCTTCAAAGTGTTATGGGGTCTGAAATTGTCACATAGCAAGAAAAAGGTTATCTTCTTATCTGGCCTGACTCTGGAAGTTCAGACTTTCACTTAGTCACCATTGCAATGTGGTGGTCAGAGTTGATTTGTCTGTGTTCCAGGAATCACAGTAGAATCATCTCTTTCCTAAAGAAAGTCAATGACCATCACCTTACTGAATAAGGGCTGTATCTTGAATTTTCCTTTGATGAGAAATTCACGTCACCACACCACTGACTACCTTTTTGATTCTGACTCGTAGTGACGACACTACAACTCAGCAGCAGTAATAATGCTATCCAGGGAAATATCACCTTCAGCCTCATATTTGGTGTAATACTGTCATGGTTTTATGATTTTTGGTAATGGTATTCCACATCATAACATCACGCAGTGCATTAAGAGTTAATTCTCCAGCTCCATGGATCACTTATAGTTCCGGGAATACTTGTCTCAAAAGAGAATAAGAATTATGTTCCCCAGAGGACTTTGCGTTGCTTTGTATTTTTACGTATTTCTGCTCAGAGGGAAAGATAAAAACTGTGTGTCACAGGTCACTCTCTTTCCTTTGGGATCGACTGAGTAGTGGGTGCTAACTGCCATCTCACCTTCAGTGTTTAGCGTAAGACCTTCAGTTTATTCGGACACTCTCTCTTGCTCGTTTAATTTATTAGCTTTAATTCCAATTATATTGTATTATATTGTGTTATTTTGCTTTCCAATATCTTATTTAGCAAATTAGCTTTCCTTCTCAGATCGTTGTTGCTGTTTTGCTTCTAGTCCCATCTCTCTTTTTCTTTTTCCCTTTCCCCCTTCCCCTTTCCTGGGACGCGGGTCAGTGTGTCCCCCGCACCAATTGTCACAGAACCAAGCTGAATCAGCCCGGTAAACTGTTGACAAATACGTTCTGACAAACTTGCATACAAAGTTCTTCCCGTTCCTGTTCTTGTTCCTGTGTGAGCATACACAGGATCCACTTGGAATAAACTTTGTGGTTTTCCAACACTGGCTCTATCATTTCCAATTCCCTGAAGCTGATACTCAGCTCCATGCACAGTACCTTGGTCGCAGTCCACCAATTTGCACAGATGAGGTGATAAAGATGCTTATCTTTTAGTGGTGTGTTAACCATGCATGACAGTTTGGGATGTAGCTTGTCTTTCATGTCACTATTGCCTCTACTGAAATACAATGCCCAGTGTCTCACTGTGTTCACATTCACTAGTTTCCACAAATGTTCTTGAAGTGTTGATGAATATCAGTGAGTGCTAGTTTTTCTGTACGAAGGAATTTAATTACACATCTTTGCTTCATACACACTTCCATGTCAGATGCCACTTTGTCAGACTGTTCCTCTGTTACCATAAGTAGCACGGCAACAAAAGGCAGTGGAATATTGCAGGGAAGATTCAGCCTCCTGTAAGGGAACTGTTGAATCACGGCCTGAACCACTGATTGGTCACCTGAGGTGAGCATCGAGTCAGCCATGGGGGCACAGGTGGAGGTGATAATACCTGTGTGATTGGAGGGGGTGGAGCCTGGCTCCACCTCTCCCCAAGCCCCATTTAAGGGCTGACCACCACCAGGAAAGGATCTCTTCTTGGAGATCCCTCCTATGTGGAGTTCACCGCAAGCCTTTTCCATCTGAAAGGTGAGCCATTTTCCTTTTGTATTATTTGTACATCATCTGTATAGACCTAACTAAATATACCATCTTCAAATATACCATCTTCTATACTATTCTTAAGTGCCATCTTTAAGATCGCTCACATTACACCTCCACTGTCATACCATCAGTACCTACATCTGACTACATGTGGGCCAAAATAATAAAATAGTAGACATTTTTCAGATGTCATCAGTCATACAAAATGTTGCTATTATTTTATTATTTCATTTAATTTTATTTTACTTTGGTTTATTTCATTATTTTGTCACTCCTTGGATCTAGCTGTTCATTGTGTGTATGCTGTTCTGACTTACGTACAGCACACTACTCTCATTCTCCCTCCCCAACAGGACAGGCTGAGAAAATCCAGGTTGAGAAAAGAGCTCATGAGTTTAGATAAGGTCTATTACTAGCGCAGAAAAAACAAACTTACCTTGTGGAAGATTAATATATTGCCATTTTCTAACAGAAAAACATTAGAAATTAAAAGCTGGACCTCAGGGAACTTCTGCTCCACTCCTGGGGCAACTCCTGCCTTCCTTCTGCACTGATCTTGGAGTCTGCAGGGCTGGTTATCTCACATTTATCTCCTCTCTCCCAGCCACTGTTGCATAACAGTTTTCCCTTTCCTAAATATACTTTCACAGAGACTCAACTAGTGTCATTCACTGATTCATCATTGACCAGTGGAGGACATCTTCTGGAGGTGGCTGGAGCTGGCTCTGATCTGACAAGGAGGAGTTTCTGGGATGTGTTCTCAGAGGCTACAACTGCACTTCCCTTTCTATCAAAATTTTGACATAGAAACAAACAAATGATGACAATGTTATCTCTTCCTTCTGATCAAGTGAACGTGAATGCTGATGTCAATTTTAATCAACTCTGACCATGACAGTGATTTTTAATATTTTGACTCCCATATATAAGATGTATATGATCTTTATAACAATTGAGACAATTTGAGTTTTTGAATAACTAGCAAAACTATGCAAAATTTTTTTATTGATTATTTCCACAAAGACATAATCAAAAGACATGAGCAAAAGACACTTTTTTTTCAATACACCCACAAGTGAGGAGAAGTCAACAGCTGTGCATGATATTTTCCCAATATCAATTCACAGAATCACAAGGGTCACAGAATTGTAGGGGTTGGAAGGGACCTCCAGAGACCATCTAGTCCAACTTCCCTACTAAAGCAGGCTCCTTAGACTAGGTTGCACAGGTAGGCATCCTGGCAGGTCTTGAACGTCTTCAGAGAAGGAGACTCCACAGCCTCTCTGTGCAGCCTGTGCCAGTGCTCCATTACCCTCACTGTGAAGAAGTTTCCATGCACATTAGTGAGGAATTTCCTGTGCATCAGTTTGTGACCATTTTTCCCTCATTCTATCATCCTATTACAACACAGTGGTGAAAAGATTCCAGCCTTGTCCCTTTGTCTCCCACACTTAAAAAATTTATAGATGTGGATCAGATCCTCATCTGAGTCTTCCTTTTTCAAGGCTGAACAGACCCACATCTCTCAGCCTTTCTTCATAAGGGAGGTATTCCACACCCTTTATCATCTTCGTAGCTCCCTGCTGGACTCTTTCAAGGGGATCCCTGTCTTTTTTGTACCAAGGAACCTAGGACTGGACAAAACATGTAAAATCTAAATGAATGATTATATGACAGAAGAAAGATACCATTAGCTAGTTAGACAGTCTGAATAGGTCTATACCCTACTGACATTTGGATATCATACAGTAAAGCACTTCAAAAAAACCATAATGTTTAAAACACACTATGAAATTTGAAAAGATATATTAAAAGAGTGAATGGCAGAGCACATACAATAATTATTAATGTTGTTTAGTTAATATAAGCAAACAGATCATTTACTTATGACCAGACTGTGCTTGGTGACAGAAAAAATTAGTCTTCCCATAGTGTAATTATTTTGTACTTCATGGTTATTAATTTTATAAACCATTTCTAATATAATGCATGCATGTTACTACCGTTTCTGGTTGCTAAATGCAGTAGCTCTTCCTCAAGTGAGGAACAATGACAGTACTAATTATAACTTATAAACAAGATCATGACTGTGTCCTACATTGTGCCAAACTTCATGAAAGAAAAGGTAGCATGACTCTGAAGAGACGCTTGAAGGTGAATAGGAATGTTTCCAGTTTCTATGCTGTATATCAACTACATAATATACCTAGCAGGTAGATAGTGCTAAATATGATTTCTTAAAATGTATTCATTTGCACAACTATGTGTGTTATATAGTGTTGCTGAGTCTAAAAGTATTATTGCTTTTACATGTCTATAAGCTGATGAACAGCCTGGCAGACTGGAGAGCAACTTAATACTCATTCAGTTCAGAAAGCAAATCCCATGCCAAGAGAAGTACTTGAGAAGAATGTGGTGTTGGGCCATCATTAGTTATACAAAATGAAGAAAATTCTAAAAAAGCCAGGAAACTCATTTAATCTTGATGGAACAGGGGAATCTTTATGTTATGTTTCAGACATGGAAAAAGCTGTTGCGCTCATTAAGGGCTTTGTCTCATTCTTCACTAGTGGCCAGGCTACCCTTTTCTGCCAGGACTCTGAACTTCCAGGTGTGGGTGACATTCCACTGTAACAGTTGAACAAGTCTGAGAATTCCTCATGAAGCTGAATGTAGTCCATGGGTCAGGATGATATGCATCCAAAGATTCTGAGAGAGATGGCTGATCTGACTGGTGAGCTGCTCTTGGTCATGTTTGAAAAATCATGGCTGTTGAATGATATTCCTGGTGACTGGAAAAAGGGAAACATTACTTCCATTTTTAAGAAATGGAGAAAGGATGACCCAGGAAACTACAGGTCAGTGGGTCTCACCTCTGTGCCTAGGACAATCATGGAACAGATTCTCCTGGTTACCATGTTAAGGTACATACGAGATGAAGAAGTGATTCAAAAGAGCCAGTCATGATGGTTTCACCAAGGGCAGATCTTACCTGACCAATATGGTGGCCTTCTATGATGGACTGATGGTACCAGTGGACAGGGGAAGGGCAACGGAATCATCTACCTGGACTTCTGCGAAGCCTTTGACATTATCTCTCACCATATCCTTCGCTGCAAATTGGTGGAGAATGTATTTAAAAGATGACCTGTTCAGTATATTAGGAACTGGGTGGCTGGTCACAGATAAAGGACTGTGATCAACAATTATATGTCTGGGTGGAGGTCAGTCACAAGTGGTATCCTCCAAGGGTTGGTCTTTGGACTGGTGCTCTTCAACATCTCTATCAATGACATGGGTGATGGAATTGACTGCACCCTCAGCAAGTTTGCAGACGACACCAAGCTGAGTAGTGAAGTTGATACACTGGAAGGAAGGGAAGACATCCAGAGGGACATGTACATGCTGGAGAAGTGGATCCATGTGAATTTAATGAGGTTCAACAAGGCCAAGTGTAAGGTGTTGCACTTGGGCTGGGGCAATCCCAGGTATTTATACAGACTGCAGGAAGAAGTTCTGTAGAGCAGCCATGCAGAGAAGGACTTTGGGGTCCTGGTGGATGAGAAGCTGGATGTGACTCAGCAGTGTGTACTTGCAGCCCAGAAGGCCAACCATATCCTGGGCTGCACTAAAAAAGCAAGGAGAGGGAGGTGATTGTCCCCCTCTACTCAGCTCTTGTGAGACCCCATCTGGAGTACTGCATCCAGGCCTGAGGCCCCCAACACAAGACGCAGAGCTCTTACAGTGGGTCTAGAGGAGTGCCACTAAAATGATCAGAGGGTTGGAGCACCTCTCCTATGAAGAAAGGTTGAGGGAACTGGGTTTGTTTAGCCTGGAGAAGGCTTCATGGAGGCCGTATTTTGTCCTTCCAGTACTTGAAGAGAACATATAAACAGGAGGGAAATGACTGTTTACATAGGTATATAATGAGAGGACAAAGGGGAATGGTTTAAAATAAGACAGAGGAGATTTAGGTTAGATATTAGGAGGAGTTTTTCACTCAGAGGGTGGTGACACACTGAAAGAGGTTTCTCGGAGAGGTTGTGGATGCCCCGTCCCTTGAGGCATTCCAGGCCATGCTGAAGGTGTCTCTGTGCAGCCTGGTCTGGTCGTTGGCGACTCTGCCCATGGCAGGGGTGTTTAAACAAGGTGATGTTTGAGGTCGTTTTCAACCCAGGCCATTCTATGGTTCTGTGTTGAGAACAAGGGAAAATGTGTAAATTACCTTACTTTTAATGCACACTAGCATTCTCTAACTAAGAACCAGCATAATACAAGTAGCTGTAACAGAAGTTTCTTCACTGACTTACACCATTTCTTACTAATTTGCTTTTCTATATTTTTCATCTGTTACTGACTCACGCAGAAATTTATTGTGTGCACTGAGACAAAAAGCTGAAATATTTCCTTATAAATGTCATTAATACAGCTAAGTAATATTCAAAAATAACCTTGCAACCTAAGAAAAAAAATACAAAAATAAGAATAAAATGGAGATACTGGTTGGAATAACTATTTAAAATAGATAAATAAGAGTGAATGTATGTAGGCAATAAAATAATGAAACCTTTATTTTTCAGGTATCAAAACAGTATAGCAATAGCCAGAAGGAACACTGCTTCTTGGAAAATTTATCACCTGTCCAGAGAAGATGGGTTTTACCATGCTCACTTTGCATGCAATCTGATGAAATAGCTGTTCTTCACATCCAGGAGATAGATTAAAAATGTTTACTGTGACCTAGGTACATCCTTTCTACATGCCACAGTTATTTAAACACAATCATAAATTAACTATGTATACTGTAATAATATTTCTCTGATTAATTAACGTTCATAGGTAGCATTAATTTTAAAAGAAAAACGTCTAACATACTGAAAAGCAAAAAGTTATTTAAAACTTAAAAAAAAAAAAAAAAAGAAAGTGGAGGACATGAAGACATTCTGGCATGGATTTGCTACTACTTCTGTCTAGTCTCTTAGAATACCTACCTTGAATACAGATAGACTAAGGCTTGCACTGCTCTGCTGAGTACAAAATTGTTCTGTTGTTCTTCTGTCTGATTTGGAGATAGAGTGCCATAACTCAAGTCATCCATTTAACTTATGCAGCTGTATTTTAAGTGTGACAATCTTCAGAGAAAGATCAACAACAAGAAGGGGGTAGAGATGAATGTCAACTTAAACATCTTATGCAAAATAAACAAAAATTATAATTGCTTAACTTACCATGTTTCTTTTTGTGTCTCTAATAAGAAAAAAATTAAAAATATATCATTTTCTGGAAAATGTATTTCAAAGGAAAAGAGATAAACCCTATGTATTGCATATCTCTAGGCTAGAAAGCATCTTTCCTTAGCCTTATGCAACATAATATGTCTTTGACATTTGTTTAGATATCTAAGAACATTCAGATATTGCTGAAAACAGAAAGATAGTTGTAGACAGACCACCATGATTTGTAATGGATAAGCATTTTTAAGTACTCCTTTACCAGAACTAAACAACTAAATTTTTTTTAACATTCTCTTAAGTTCAACTTTTTTTAAGCATAACTTTCAAGATTTTTCACTGAGTAGATCTGCTGTATTTTTGGAGGCCATTAAGCCCATTTCTTTGTAATAAAAACTGTTCAGAACAGGATGTAGGAAACATCCTCTCTTAGAAATGGAGACCTAATCTCCTTAATGAAAGAATGATAGAAGAAGGATATATTTCATATTCAAAATAAAACCGCCTGTATCATCTACATAAACTTCCTAAATGTTGTGCAAAATGTAAAATGACCAAGACATAGGCTTATTAAAATTCATTTGCTTTTGTTGTTGTTGTTCCTTTGTATGACTTCTGAGCGATAATTTCCACAGGAGAATTTGGCATCTGCCTAATTTTCAGGATCTTTTGTTGTTAAAAGATGTTTTTGTTTTCAGATTGCTGCATTCTGAAGCAGTTTCTGTACTGATAGCTGAAAACATGGAAACCGGAAACTGTCACATTCCACAGAAGACTGAGACAGAATGTTTCTCCACTTAGAAGCTCAGGTAGAATGTGTAATTATTTTCACATCTTATAGGAACATTAGTTTAGTTTTAGATTGTTTTAATGTTTTGCATTTGTATTTAAAAGAAAAAAAAGAAAAAAAAAAATAACAGCATTTTGATTCTGTCATCTTCATTCAGAACCAGCTCAGTGAATCTGTTAGATTCGCTTCCAGGTTTCATAAGTGACTATTGATCAATTCTATTCATGTAGAAAAAAAATAGTTTCCAGTTAAATTTGTCATAAAGTTTTCTTGCTTCATCTCTATCATCTTGGTAGGTTATTTTTAAGTGGGTAACACTGCAGGCATCCAACATCAGTTTTCTTGCTGCTATCTCAGTCCTGTTTTAATGTATTCTACTGTTCACGTGTTCTATGGATGGCATCAGCCAGTACCTCAAAATAAAATGTATAGGGTTTTGATATGATTCACAATCATAGAATACCTAAGTCAGAAGGCTATGAGTATCAAAGATCTGAGAAGAGTGACGCAGTCTGGCTGGATATATACAGTGGGAGAACATCAGAGATCAGGTCTGAGGCCAGTACTTTTTAATTATGTCATTCTTTTTATTACATCCTAGATTATAAGATGACACGCACCTTCAGCAAGTTAGTGGGTGATATGAACTTTGGATAAATGATCAATAATCTGCTAGACAGGGTTATTATGCTAAGGAGTCCAGTCAGGTTGAAGAATTAGGGAGAAAATAATTCCACGAAATTCATGAAAGACAAATGCAAAGCCTAACTTTTGTGATAGAAAAAAGATAATAATAAAAAAATAAATTCTACTGCAATACAGGTTGAGGCTGAGTGTCTGGGATTATCTCTGTTCTGTCTCCTGATGACTCTGTGGACACCATGTTGGGAGTGCTCATAGGTAATAAATTAGCTCTCACACACTATACTGAATAAACACAAGGATCCTATCCTGTTACCTATACCTAAGATGCACCTGAGTTCTGTGGTGAGGGTGTGAATGTGCGGGCATAGACACTCATTTATTGGAAGAGTCCTGTGGAAGGCTCTGATGTTGTCTGGGTTGGAACACAGCACCTGAGGAGTGCTGTGGAAACAGACTCTATCCAGCCTGTAAGAAGAAGGAGAGTGAGTCGAAACATTATTCAGCTCTTCAAGTAATGGGATAATTCAGAGAAGATAAAACTGTATGGTAAAAGAAATAGACAACATGTAGATGGGAAGTTTCTGGTATACCATATATTTATAGTCAAAATCATTGTACAACAAAACATTAATTCCCCAAGTTAAAATCAGACACTTATTGGTAATTTCAATATTGATAGCACGGTGGAAATACAACCACATAGACTCTTGATTTCTGTTATTACTTTTGGGTAGTCTCTTTGCTACATATGTTTAGAATACCTCCAGTCATTAATCAATCCAAATAATGTCAAAAAGATTTTAAATATCATAAAACAGATGAACTTAAAAGCTTCAACATTTTCTAAGACTTTGGATGATTCAAGGATATAAGACAGATAAGAAAAAATGAAAGACAAATATACAAAGGGGAGTGAATTGATTTCCCACCCGCAGGTTGTTTATGTTATTTACGAATTGAAAACGTATTGTTTTGATTTCCACATATATTGGTTTGGGGGAGGCCTTGGGTAGTATCAAACTCTGTATGCTATGATGACAAATCACGTGCAATATACTGTTAGTAGAAACAATACCATAATAATTAATGGTTTAACTAACTCAGAGAATTTTCACCTGCTATTACAGGTGCCAGAAGCTGAAAGACTTAGCTGTTTGCTCTCCCTTTTCATCCCCCTCCCTTTATTACCCCCACATCCCCTTTCCTTCACTCCCTGTCATTAGAAGCAGTTCAATGAAATGAAAAGAACATTAGAATCACTGCCATCTTCAGGTATCAAAATGTGATATGGAAAAGCTAATGTCAGGCTACTTCATTACTTATTTGCCTAAATTAAAAATGCATGATGTCAAATACAAAACCTAAATTACCTTTTGTTCAGGTGTCTATTCTCCTTACCAATCAGCAGCCTTCGGAATAGAAGAAAAGATGCAAAAAATATTTGCTGAAAATTATTTTTGGCAAAATTCTATTTTCCCTGATGATTTTGCACAAATGTGTAGTAATATTTTTAAGCACTTCCCTTCCCTTATGCAGAGCTTCCTTCAAAGCCTTGCCATATAACTGTTCTTACTCTACAGCAAAGGACAAACCTCTTGTGATTTGAAACTGCTGACATCTTCTCTAAGAAGGCTTGTATTTAGCATTACAAAGAGAGTCCATATTCATTATAATTTATACTAAAGCCTGCATCAGTGTCTCCAGGCTTCTGTAAGAATTTAGAAATTGTAGCTGCTCACAGGAAATGCATTTCAAGCACATAATATGCCATATCTATAAAAGAGAAAAATATATAGCAGTTTAGAGCCACTGGATCTTTTTCATCTACATTTATAGAAAATCAATAAATTTTATTTTCTAGAGAAAGTGAAAAAAAATTGAGGACAGAGATCAAGGGTACTTTCAACATTGCAAATCACTTCTTTTGTTTTGTTTTGTTTTTTTTCAAAGCATCACAAAAGTTTTAAATGTTCCATCTAGTAAAATTCTAATTGCATTATATTTTTAATCTTTACATTAACAATTGTAACACATACTTTATCTCATGAAAATCAAAATAGAAAAATATTCCTACTACTTGTAGGTGGTGTCAATGGCTGATATCTACAGAAAACCATGCTCGTGAATAAGTTTGTGCTGTTTTAAAAGCCATTCAAAATCCAACAACATTGTTCTTGTTTTGGCATCTGAGGTATGTAACTAAATATCAAGTGTAAACTGTGAGAGTATTTAAAAAAAAAAAGAAAAAAAGAAACGTTGTTGCAAGTCAAGAGATTTCTTAAGCCAAGAGCTATTTCTTAAGTATTGTCAAAGGTTTATGGGCTGGTTGTGCCTCGTTCTGTGACTAATGGGGTAGAGAACCAACCACTCATGTCCTGAGAAAGGGAAAGGGAGAAAAGGGTAGAGAGATGGGTCTAAAAACAAAGCAGAAATTTGCAAATAAATTTGCCCTGTTCACAGATGGATCATATCATACTGTGGGGAAGCATCGCAGATGGAAATCCACTGTGTAGAGCTCTACACAACAAGTTCCAGAGGCCACTGAAGGAAGAGGAGAATCGAGCCAATTTGCAGAGGTAAAGGCTGTCCAACTGGCCTTAGGTATTGCTGAATGTGAGGAGTGGCCAGTGCTTTATCTTTACACTGACTCATGGATGGTGGCAAATGCTTTATGGGGGAGGTAGTGGCAATAAAACTGCTGGCAATGGGAGGGTAAACCTATTTGGGCTATTGAAGTATGGAAAGACACTGCTACCTGAATAAAGAATATGGTTGTAAATGTGTGTCATGTAGATGCTCATGCACCCAAGAGTCAGGCTACTGAAAAGCAATGAAATAACCATCAGGTGGGTAGAGCTGCCAGAATTTAGGTGGCTCAAGTAGACTTGGAATGTCAAAACAAGGGTGAATTATTTCTAGCTAGGTGGGTCTGTGAGACCTCGGACCATTGAGGAAGAGATGCAACATATAAGTGGGTTAGAGACTGAGGGGTGGACTTAACTATGGATGCTATTACACAGGACATGGCTGTGAAACATGCACCATGATTAAACAAGTCAAGAGGATGAAATCTCTCTGGGGGAAAGGACGATGGCAAAAATATAAATATGGGGAGGGGTGGCAGATTGATAATATCACCTTGCCATGAACCCTCAGTGGTAAGCATTATGTGCTTACCAAACACTGGGTTGATTGAAACATATGCAGTACCCCATGCTACAACTCGAAACACCATATTAGGTCTGAAGAAACAAGGCATGTTGTCCTGAGGCAACATGACCTTCCAGAAAGTACTGAGTCAGATAATGGGACTCATTTCAAAAATTCTCTTGTAAATACTTGGGCCAAAGATCATAGCATGGAGTGGATTTATCATATCCCCTATCATGCACTAGCTTCTGGTAAAATTGAACTGTGTAATGGATTGTTAAAAAAAAAAAAAAAAGTTGAAAGCAATGCGTGGCAGAACATTTAAGCATTGGGAGAAACATCTGGCAGAAGCCACCTGGTTGGTGATCGCCTAACGATCTATCAATCAGAATTAAAATTTACACAATCCAGCTCCCTATATAATGTAGACGGAGATAAGGTTGCTGTAGAACATGTAAAGAGAGTGCTAGGAAAAGCAGTTTGGGTCTCTCCAGATTCTGGAATAGGAAAACCTCTCCATGGGACTGTATTTGTTCAGGGACTTGGGTCCATACATTGGGTGATGCAGAAGAATGGGGATATTCAATGTGTAACACAAGAGAATTTGATACCAGGGGAGTGCAGACTTCAATTCCATGTATGTATATAAGTATTTATGTATATAAATGTATGTGCATGTGTAATGCATGTGGGTTTTTGTTTGTTTGTTTGTTTGTTTGTTCTGTATATATATATATATACACATTAAGCATAATGTAGTGATGTGGAATGAGGGGTGACATGTCATGGTTTGATGATTTTTGTTGGCAGTATTCCACATCATTACCTCATGTGAGGCACTAGGAGTTGATGTTCCTGTTCCATGGGCTGCTGAATTACCAGGTACCTGACTGGCAGAAGAGAACTACAGTTTTCCTTGTCAGATCATTGCCACTGTTTTGCTTCTAGGCCCATCTCCCTAACCTCTCCTTTGCCCCCCTTCCCCTTTCCCTGGGTGTTGGTCTTTGTGTCCCCTGCTCCGTTAGTCACAGAATCAGGACCAACCGACCCATAAACTATTAACATATATCAAACTGACTGCTGGAGAACATAGGATAGCAANCACCTTAATATACCAACCACACCTCCCCATTAGGTAACTTCTCAATCAGATTGCCAGATTGTTTCTTATATGGTTAGTGACTTCATTTTAGACATAAAAACTTTTTGTATTGTTTCTACTTAAACATGAGCTTGTGTTTTCACTCATGACTACTTTAGTCTCAGCTGTCNTTGGGTCTCTCCAGATTCTGGAATAGGAAAACCTCTCCATGGGACTGTATTTGTTCAGGGACTTGGGTCCATACATTGGGTGATGCAGAAGAATGGGGATATTCAATGTGTAACACAAGAGAATTTGATACCAGGGGAGTGCAGACTTCAATTCCATGTATGTATATAAGTATTTATGTATATAAATGTATGTGCATGTGTAATGCATGTGGGTTTTTGTTTGTTTGTTTGTTTGTTTGTTCTGTATATATATATATATACACATTAAGCATAATGTAGTGATGTGGAATGAGGGGTGACATGTCATGGTTTGATGATTTTTGTTGGCAGTATTCCACATCATTACCTCATGTGAGGCACTAGGAGTTGATGTTCCTGTTCCATGGGCTGCTGAATTACCAGGTACCTGACTGGCAGAAGAGAACTACAGTTTTCCTTGTCAGATCATTGCCACTGTTTTGCTTCTAGGCCCATCTCCCTAACCTCTCCTTTGCCCCCCTTCCCCTTTCCCTGGGTGTTGGTCTTTGTGTCCCCTGCTCCGTTAGTCACAGAATCAGGACCAACCGACCCATAAACTATTAACATATATCAAACTGACTGCTGGAGAACATAGGATAGCAATAGGTTGCTGACCTTAATGTATCATTCACTGATTGAATCACCACTTAGCATAGTACCTTATTCCATTACTGATACTGTTGAACGTTTTTCATATGCTCTTTAAAAGTAATCTTCTCATATACATTATGTATTGAAATTACAATTCAAGTCTTTGTGAAAGAACGGTTCAGCGACAGCTACAATGCTGGTGTGTTGTAAGGACTGTTTTCATCACAAATCCAAACATAACACCATATGAGTTACTANGAGCCTAATCCACCTCATTTCAAATCCAGTGTTATGAAGCAGCACTTTAATATTTACTAATATCTTCTACACAAGTTTGTGGAGAACATCACTAAAAATCTTGGATTTAAATTTGCTTGCACTGAACTTAGTGGATATCATATCACAAATTCCACCACAACAGCTACACCAGTGATGACTGCTTCGGAAAATCCTGCCATACACGATTTTCAAATATTCTCTATAAATACAGATAAAGGTTTTTTTGTTTGGTTGGTTGGTTTTGTTTTGTTTTGTTTGTATTTCTTGAGGATAATATTAATCTGTTCCTCAATGAAGGCTTAACTTGCCTTAAAATTCACTGCTGAAGGAGAAATATTTGCACAACTCAGAATACAACCATTTTTTAATAATAATTTTCTTATTCTTAAGAACAGAAAACAACTTTACAGCAATTTTTCAAAAGAGAACAAGCAAAAATTCTCAAGCTGTAAGTTTTATATAGATGATGAAATGGAAATTGAGCATGAAATATTGAAAATACATAATAGGAAAAAGTGCAATTGATATATATATATATACATATTTATATACATATATTGGGAATTCAATCCAGGAACTATATCAATGTCCTACATCAATTTTAGAGAAAATAATCTGACAACCAATTCTTTGCGTGGATTTATTAAAAAAAGAAAATCATATTATATTTTTGATACAGAAAATGTAAACAAAAAGAAAGAAGAAATAGAAAGTGTTCCTTTTTTTTCTTTCAAAGTATATTCACACTTAAAGAAATTAAATTTTAAAAATTGAACAGACCACTAGGGGCTAGAGGTGAAGTGTTAATAGACCTGATCCTCATCAACACAGAGTAGATCACTAAAGAAACTATAATTGAAAGCAGCCTATCCTGTAGCAAGCATGCCTTGGTCGACATTGTTGTCTCGAAGAACATGGGCCTGGCAAAGTTCCAGGAGTCAGGATCCCAAAATTAAGAAGAGTAAAATTCAGGCTGTTGATGAATTTATTTGATTAGCTTTCCTGGAAAACTGTCCTTAGGATCAGGTGAAACAGAGCTGGTAGTTCTTTAAGGACACCTTTCTGAGAGCCTGAGAGTATAAGAAATCAAGCAGAAGAGGCAGGAAATCAGAACAGTTGAGCAATGATCTGCTGCTCTAAATGAAAGACAAGGATCAAAGAATCATAGAATCATAGAACCATAGAATCATAGAATCATAGAACCATAGAATCATAGAATCATAGAACCATAGAATCATAGAAAGAAGTTCTTGCGCACATTTGTGCGGAACCTCCTGTGCTGCAGTTTCTGTCCGTTCCCCCTTGTCCTGTCTCCACACACTGCTGAAAAGAGTCTGACCTCACCACTTCATCCCCCACACCTCAGATATTTATAAACCTGGATCAGGTCCCCTCTCCGTCTTCTTTTCTCAAGGCTAAAGAGACCCAGTTCACTTAGCCTTTCTTCATAGGGGAGA